>PPND03000076.1:0-10292 GCA_003708095.3 Saturnispora dispora | reverse complement strand
GGTGTGACACAACCTAGAAGAGTTGCTGCAGTTTCGATGGCTAAAAGAGTAGGGAGTGAGCTCGGTAACTATGGTGATCGTGTGGGCTACCAAATTCGATTCGATGCAACTGTGGCAACATCCCAACAAAAGCATTAGTAATTGAGGTGGAGAGGGTTTGGTTGATGAATTGGGAAGGATATTATTAATATAGAAGATTATGAGTCAAGTTGAAGGCTCAAACAAGATGTCATACGAAAATTGTGTAAGATTGAAAGTATATAGTTGCTAACCACTAGAGAGATAGTAAATACAAAGATAATAGATAACGTGGATTAAAGCCTTTCCAAAAGAATTTTAGACTGAGCTTATGTACACTTATTTCAACAATCCAACTTTTTGGAAAGCGTTTTCAGTTTCGTCATGAGATTCTAATGCCTTTAAGTCACCCTCGGTACCCCAAAACTTGCCATCGATAAACAATGATGGAACCCACTTACGGCCTGCCAATTGGGTGAATTCCTTTTCAAGCACGCTTGCTTCGTTCTGTGGCAACTTGTCAAGTTCAACAACGTGAAACTGGTTATAAACCTTGTACTTTTGTAGAACATTGCTAGCATATTTCACGTCTGGACACCATGACTTGGCTAGTAAAACGTATCTATGAGCTTTAACGATATCAGCGGCACTTGGCATATCTCTAATTGAATAATGATACCAGCCGAAGATGATAATCCGAGAAAGCCGTTATGCTTTTTATACTACGCACCAAACAAAAAAAAACAAAAAAACTCAAGCTGTGGCGCACCTTGCATGCGCCACATATTTTTCCATAGGCACGACCAGTTTGTTGTTGTAATAAAATCTTGAAATTTGTAATGACAATATGGAAAAAATCAAATTGCAAACGAGGCAAAATAAGATTAAAACATAAAAAAAATGACCAAGCTCAACAAATTTTACTTTACTGTTTTTAAAAGTTTGAAAAGCCAGTTTAGTATAACGCTGTCTGTTGGCGCACTAAAGTTCTGTTGCAATTTTCAGTCTGTGTAATACTCTTTTAAACCACAACCATATATGATGTCGTGGTTTCGGCCCGGGTTAACCGCTTTGGGCTGTTACTGTCGGCATTTGTTCGGAGGTGATAAAAATACATCAATTTTCGGCGGAAAGTATTGAAAGGCAGAGTATTAGCCATGTACCAGAGATCGTTTGCAGCACTAATACTAGACATTACGGTTTTCAAGCAACCGAGTCGTTGGAGTTGAGCCTGTAACTCCATGTATAGTTTTGTTTACTTTATTTTAAATGTCAAAATGAAAAAAAAATACAGCCTGCATGCAGCAACATCGGTTAAATTTTTTGAATTAAGTCAACTTCATAGAAATCCCTAAACAAATTGAACAGTTTATAAATGTTCCTGGGTCCGGCCAGAATCTTTCTTTCAGCCATCAAATACTAAGTCAACTAGTTTTGGGTAAGACTGGAATAACTATGTCTGAACCAATAGATGACGTTACCTCGTCTTTACAAGACAATAAAGCAATAGATACCTCGTCTTTTCAGGAAGAAGACTCACCTTCTGCCTATAAGCCTGAAAAGGAGCAGTCAGGCGAACAGAGCCCTGATGTGCTAGCTCGTTTAGATACCAATGAAGAGTACCAAGATGAACTGGAAGAGGAGTTGACCAGAACTTCAACGAGAATCTCCAATCTAATTAAAACTTTTACACATACATCAAACGCAACAGAGGAAAGAAAGGAAACAGCAGAAATTGTAGATGAAAATGATCCAAATTTTCCCGGTTATGATCCACGTAAGGTGGAATGGGACGGTCCGGACGACCCAGATTGTCCATACAACTGGCCTATGTGGCTCCGTTGGTCTTGTACCATGATCACTGCGTTCTTGTGTCTAGTCATCTCTATCGGTTCCTCTCTTTACGTTGATGCTGTGCCAGAAATGCAGCTTAAGTGGCACATCTCAGAAACACTAGGTCTCGCTGGTTTGACATTTTATTTGCTTGGTTTGGCCTTTGGACCTACCATTGCTGCTCCATTGTCTGAGCTCTTTGGGAGAAAAATCGTGTATTGTACTTCCTTGCCAATTTCCATGTTGTTCATTATGGGTGTTGGTCTTTCGAAACATATTAGGGAAGTTTTAGTTTTGCGATTCTTTGCAGGTTTCACTTCTTCAGGTGCTCTCGCAATTGCTGGTGGTACAATCACCGATATTTGGAGGCCGCAAGAGCTTGGTCTTGCTATGGCAACCTTTTGTCTTGCTCCGTTGGCTGGTCCTGTTCTTGGTCCAATTATCGGTGGTTTTGTGGCTCAAAATAAAGCTAGTAAAAGTATGGATACCGTCGGCGGTTTAAGATGGGTCATGTGGGTCAACTTGTTTTTTGCTGCTTCAGTTTTCATCCCATTATACATCATGCCTGAAACTTATAAACCAATTATTATGAGAAAGAGATTAAAGAAAAGAGGTAAAAAGATTGCTGCTGGTTTACCATTATCCCAGTTTTTAGTTGCCATCTTATTCATTACTCTTTTGAAACCAATTGAAATGTTGTTTGTGGAACCAATCGTTTTAGTCTTTTCTGTTTACACTGCCTTCGTCTTTGCCGTTTTGTTTGGATTCTTCGAAGCTTTCCCAGTCATTTTCACTGGTATTTATAAAATGAACCTTGGTGTCTCAGGTTTGCCATTCTTGGGTGTCGGTTTAGGTCTATTGTTAGGTGCTGCTTTATATGTTTGGATGGATAGATATATCTTCTTCAAGAGATGGGATGACGGTTACATCGGCATGAAAGACAAAGAAGGTAACAAAATTCCTCCAATTCCAGAATCTCGTTTATTGCCTTGTATGGTAGGTTCTGTCACTATGGGTCCAGCCTTATTTTGGTTAGCTTGGACCTCAAGAACTAGCATTCATTGGATGGCACCAATTGCATCTGGTGTGCTATTCGGATTCTCATTGGTTTTAATTTTCTTTTCAGTTTTGACATACTTTTCAATGGCATATCCACCAATCTCTGTTGCGTCTGCTTTAGCTGCCAATAACATTCTTAGATATGTGGTCTCTTCAGTTTTCCCTCTTTTCACTGTTCAAATGATGGAGAACTTACATGTTTATTGGGGTGTTTCTGTTTTTGCCTTTATCTCTATTGCCATGATCCCAGTTCCATGGGTCTTCAACAAATATGGTCCACAGCTAAGACAGAGATCTAAATACGGTTGGGCTGCCGTCATCAAACAACAGAAAGAAGCCGAAGAAAAGAAAAACCAACCTGAAGTATAGTATCATTAGTAGAAAGAAATTCAACTAATAAAACTTTCAATGCATCTGGAGCACGATAGTTCATTCATACATTTGATAACCTTTTTAATTATATAATTACATGATTTTCTAACGTTTTATCCATTAACCTTTCAATTAGGCTTTGTTTTAAAGGCTTAATAAATCTACCGAAGGTGCAGACATTGTGAAAACAACATACTAACTATCACCTGGAAGGAAACACCGTATATGGGGAACTAGAGGCGTATTCTAGTGGATCGGCACCACCGATGATCCCACTTGTGTTCTTCATTACTATTATAGTGGCTGAAGCTAGTGGTGAGAAGAGCACTAAGTTGACAAAATGAATACAAGAGCCGTTAACAATGCCTCAAAAATGTAATTACAACTCCAACTGCTATTGAAGGAATTGCAACTGTGTTGTACTAGCTCTGTATAATGAGTTTATAAATTTAGCTTTACTGATTGTGTTTTAGGGCACGCAATTCCTTTGTTACCCATCTGAGTTTCCACACACACAATAATTTCACTGTATACGTTGATACTTGGATCCTACAGCCATATACTACTAGACGAATTGGGTGATGAGAGTAGTCTTTCTTCAGAGCTAACTGGACTTGCCGGCATTTAAATCGGCTTGGTAACATGGGACCTTGCTGGTTACAGTGATAAATATATAAATAAGGTAAAGGGCTGAAGTGACAATTCGAAGACCGGTATCATGTTTCTTGTGTATGTAAACTTCGCTGCAGCTGACAGTGAGTTATTGACATTATATATATATATATATATATATATATAACTGCTTACATGTATGATCAGTGATGTTTAGCAAATATTGGCTTTCTAATTGACGTAGTTATCAAATCATGAAAATTGGGTACTACGATTAAAATACTGGAATGATGACAATTCTTGTTATTAACGATATGTAGTCATTACTATCTACACGAAGAAAAAGCAAGGAAGGCGAGTATCAAGTTTAGTGGAAAGGTTAACAGCAAAAATAGTGGTAGGCTAGATACGGTGACATAGCATCGTTATCTAATGGAGTATATTTTGAAGGAAAGGCGATTCACTCCCAACACACTGTAGCCACCAATACAAGATGACTTTCAAGCTGCATTTGCAAAGTTTGTTGCACTTTGGCATGTAGTAAGGGAATTCTCAAAGCTATTGGAAGCGCATTGAAAAATTTCCATGTTCAGATCTGAGGCTTGAACTGCATGAATATTTGTCTCTGCTGCGCCCTAAACAGTACCATGCGGTTTTTGTTTACTACTGTGGCCTCTTGCAACATCTATTGTGTCATATGTTTGTCGTCAAGTGTTGTTCACGAGCGTCTCTGGAAACGAATTTAACTCGGAAATAATCGGATCTGATATCTTGTCTTACAAATGAACTGAAGACTATAAAAGATAAGTGATAGGTCGTCAAGTGAAGCAGATTTGTTAAAAGATTGTACACATCAACAAAAAATCCTTAATTCAGAACCAAATATGACTACTCCTATTGAAGAAATTAGAGCAATTGGTATCTATGACTATGACAACTGGTTAGATGTGAAGGAATTCACATACAAGCCTCAGTACTTGAGACCTAAGGATGTGGACATTAAGATTGAAGCGTGTGGAATATGTGGTTCAGACATCCACGCCGTTAAAGGTGACTGGGGTACCCCATGCAGTCCATTAGCTGTTGGTCACGAAATTGTAGGTAAAGTTGTCAATGCCGGCCCAGAAGCAAGGTTCAAAGTTGGTGACAGAGTTGGTGTGGGTGCCCAATGCGACTCTTGTGGTGGCTGCTTCAGATGTGACAAGAGCATGCAAAACACATGTAAGAAGTGCGTGGTTACATACCGAGGTGTGTATCCTGAAACTGGTGTTACAACCCAAGGTGGTTACGCTTCCCATGTTAGGGTCAACTCTGAATTTGCATTCAAGATTCCAGATTCCATGGAATCTAAGCATGTTGCTCCATTGCTCTGTGGTGGTATCACTGGTTTCAGACCTTTGCTAACTGCGGGTGTCAAGAAGGGTACCAAGGTGGGTGTCGTTGCCATTGGTGGTATTGGCCACATGACTGTTCTTTTTGCCAAGGCTCTAGGTGCTGAAGTCACTGCCATTTCAAGAACTGACGCTAAGAAGGATTTGGCGTTCGAATTGGGTGCTGATCACTTCATTGCTACCAACGAAGAGAATTTTGGTGAAGTACGCTGATTCCCTTGATGTCATTGTGGTCACTGGTTCTTCATTTTCTGAAAGCTCTGTTGACTCCATTTTACCTCTACCAAGACCATATAGTGAGATGATCTTCATCACTGCTCCTCCTAAGCATGAAAACATTGAGCTTTCCCCATTTCAACTTTTGAGGAACTCGATTTCAATTAGTGGTTCTGCAATTGGTTCTCCTAAAGACATTGAGTATATGTTAGAGTTTGCTGCTGAGCACAACATCAAGCCATGGGTTGAGACTATTGACATCTCCGAAGCTAACGTAGTTGAAGCCTGGAAGAGAATGGAAAAGGGTGACGTCAAATTCAGATTTGTTTTAACTGGTTATGACAAACACTTTGGTTAAATAGCCTACCATTGAACTTGAATGATATATATAATGGAATGTATAGTATGAATATACCAAACAATTTACTGCGATATAATATGACTTTTTTTCCGTTGTGTAGTTCGGCACAATAGTAATCCCCCAAAACAGTTTATAGCACAACTTCTATCTTGAGCAAAAAAAAAAATAAGTTTCAACGGCTTCAGTTTTCTTTGTATATCTGTTCATCTCTGAATCGTTTCTTACAAGCTATCTCTTCCAATAGCCATCTAATATGTCTGAACAAAAGTTAGAAGGAATGGATCTTTTGAAGACCCCACTTCACGGTATCTATATTCCAACAGGTCTATGTTTATTCGGAATTACTATTTTGAATTATAGTTATTTGCCATATATGATTGGCTGTTTGTCATTATATTTTCTGTATCATTATATTCGTGTCAAATCCAAGAAACCCGTTTTGTTGGCAGATGAATTTCAAAAATATGAATTAAGTGAAAAAACCGTTATTTCGAAGAACAGTGCAATTTACCGGTTCAAGTTACCAACCGCTAGTGATCAACTGTCAATTCCAATTGGTCACCATTTAGCTTGCAAAGTTACAATCAATGGTGAAGAAAATATTAGATACTATACTCCAATCAGCAATAAGTTTGACAAGGGGTTCTTTGACATCATTGTGAAATCATATCAAGATGGTGAAGTTTCGAAATATTTTGCTTCCTTAGTTCCAGGCCAAAGCGTTGCGTTCAAGGGACCTGTTGGCAGAATGTCGTACAAGAGCAACATGGCTAAAAAAATCGTTATGATTGCTGGTGGGTCAGGTATAACGCCAATGTTAGCTGTTATAGGTGATATTATTACTACACCAGAAGATTTGACTGAAATTAAATTGATTTTTGCTAATGAAACCGAGAATGACATTCTTTTGAGAGATGAGCTAGAAGAGTTCTCTGATTCTTACCCAAACTTTGGATACGTTAATGTTGTGAACAAACCTGGAGAACAGTTCAACGGTTACAAAGGATGGATTACTAATGAAATTTTGGAAGCAGAGTTACCGTCTGTCAACGATGACACCAAGATTTTTGTTTGCGGTCCGCTAGAAATGAAAAAGGATATATTGGCAAAGCTAGAAGCCTTAGGTTGGCCCAAGGGTGCTTTACAATCGAAGCAAAATGATCAAGTCTTCTGCTTTTGAATCTACCTTAGTTCATAAATAACGCGACGCGTAAGAAAAGGTGAAGAAAAAAGATTAAAATCCATAGTGTATATAATTTACTTTCTTTCTTGTTATAGTGTAACAAATAGTCATCAACTTATAATAAGTATTATGAATGCTAATGCTGTACTGCAATCTTTGCTAGGCTCAAAGAAAATCGAAAAATCGAATATTTTAAGTAGCAAAAATGAAACTGTGATTGATGGTGACAGTAAGTCAGTCAAACTTAGCAATGGAAGAAGCATTCACTTGAAACCAAAGAATAAAAGCGATCGTCGAAGAATATTGAGAGAGCTAAATAACATAGAAGATCCTTGTCCAGGTATTAACATGAATGATTTATGGGCAAAGATCTCTATATCAGAAGAAGTTGAAAAAAGTAAAGATGATACAGTAAAGTTATTAGCAGAGGTAACCAAAAGTGAAAGGGTTCTTAAGCCAGGACGACTATGGACGGAAAAATACCGACCAAAGAAGTTTTTGGATTTGCTTGGAAATGAACGAATAAATTCCATGATTTTGAAATGGCTCAATGATTGGAAATATTGCATTAATAATGGTAAAGTTAACAAGGAAGCTAGTGATCCACTTAATAGACCTTTTAAAAAGATCTTGTTGATCCATGGGCCTCCAGGTATCGGTAAAACAACCATTGCACATTGTATTGCAAGACAATTGAAATACGAGATCCATGAAATTAACTCTAGTGACGAACGTGGCGGAGAAGGAGTAAAAAATAAAATTTTGAATTCATTGAAGTTTACAAGTTTAAGTGGGGATAATGTGTTATTAGTCTTGGATGAAATTGACGGTGCTTCAGGCTCCGAAGGAGGATTTATTAGGCTATTGATCAATTTGCTGCAAAGAGACAAAAAGACAACGGAGTTTATTAAAAGGGATGACTTTAAAGGTGAAATCAAAATGAAGAACTTAATCAGGAGGCCAATAATTGCCATTTGTAATGACATCTATTCGCCTGCCTTAGATCAATTAAAACCATTTTGTGAAATTGTCTCTTTCAAAAAAACACCCAATCAGTTCATCAAGAAACGGTTAAAGAAAATTTGTGAGCTGGAGCATATTTTGACCATACAAGATTCGAGCTTAGATGATTTAATATTATCGATGGATGGAGACATTAGAAATTGCATAAATTACCTTCAATTTAATTCAGGGGAACTAGAAAACGGTCTGAAGGATTCACAAATTGTTTGGTTTAAACTGCTAAGAGAGATATTCCAGTTGAAGAAAAAGCCAGTGAAGTTCAAAGCGTTGTTTAGCGAATTGGCCAACTCAATGGACCAGTTGGATAAGATTAACAACGGATGTTTCAATGGTATGCTCAGCAGCGACAGCGCCAATATTTTCAAGATCAGTGAAATGTATCAATGGCTCTGGTTTTATGACAATGTGCACAATCACGGGACTTTGATAGACAGAGACGATCTGAACGTTTACAAGTGTGTGACCCCCATGAAATATTTCAAGGAGTTCAACGGGAGGAATAACGAAGAGATAAACTTCAAAACTGTGGACAACTACGAAACGAGGAAAAACGTCCGGGATTTGGTTAACAAAATGAATTACAGGAATTTGAATACCAACAAGGACAATTTGGTTGAATACGAGCTCAACATGCTTTACAGGATCTTGGTGCCACTGAATTTTGAAGTGAGGAATGTAGAAAAAGTGTGCAAAATCAGCAAGATCATAAATAAATGCGCCTTGACTTTTGACATAGAATACATCAAAAGCGAGATGACGATGGCTCAGTACCGATACGGCAATAATGGGTTGAATACCATTGCTGTGGACACATTCAGACCTGACATCGGACTGTGTCTGTTCAACAAATATGGCGGCAACAATAGCGGCAATATTGATGGCAACTCAAAAGTTAACAGCGGTGCGGTCATTAAGGCACTGAAAACGTATGTGAAGGAGGAACAACATTCTCGCGATGCAACCAAGGAGCTTGAGCCAAGTGCGGCAAAACGTCGCAATAGTGAGAAGAATACAGAGGATGCCCCAATTAAGAAGCAGCGCGCCATGACATCATCTGTGGAATATTTCAAGAGCCAGTACAATAACTTCTCGAGCACGATAGGATCAGGTGAAGACAACAGGGGTGTTATGAGCAAGAATGAAAACAGAATATGGGTGAAGTACCATGAGGGGTTTTCCAATGCTGTGAGAAAGGAAATCACGTGGGGGTTTTTGTTCGATGTGAACAAGTGAAGATATATGCCACCAATTTCATGTGTGTGCACACGTAAGAGTTTCATACTGATCATCTTTTTACCTTTTTTTAAGACTTTCTTTTTTTATTTCTTGTTAGACTAAGTAGGTGAAGTAATGCACTTACAGTAGGAGGCATGCGACAGATCAAAATAAACTACGCACGTCGTTGTCCATCCCTTAATTGCTATTTACTGGTCACACTGTTCATTTGCGGGAGCAAAACCTCCCTTTGTAGTGATAAGCCCTTTGACTCCTTCGAAGAAAGCCTATCTGACTCCCTCGATGCATCCCTCCTGAAGTTGCACTCCCCTCACCATTTGCGTTTCAACTCCTTGCTGTATTTCTTTTCTTTTCTCTCTTTTGCCCAACTGGGCTAAAGACTTTATGTAATGCGGAAGAGGGCAATTTCAGGGGAACACTGGGTCGGCCTAATAGCCGTGCTTACAAATGCAGTTCAATCGTAATTTATATACGCAACGAGCCATCGCGGAAGTGGGCGGGATCTTCTTCGCATGATTGGATGCAGGTTCCAAAAGGTTAATTGCAAGCTCTTATTGTATGTAAACAGGGAGTGGTGATATAAACATTGTTGTATGATAAATGTTTTTAAGCCTTTGTTTAATAAAATGCTGGTTGAAAAATTCATAATTGCTTTCCAGTTTACAGACAATAGAGGTGTGTATTTGAAAGGTGATATACAACCTAAAAATACATCGCATCTTTAGGATTCTGGACCACATCTCACGCCATCACCAAGCACAACCACCACCGGTAAGTTATCTATTGATTTGGCGCAGCTGATGGTGTTCAAGTTAATCCGACGCTGAGTGCAGGAGGAGGGGGTGCATGCTTACATAAGCCAAGCCTGTAAAAAGAAATATCGGCAATATAACCTGGCAATAAAAAGAAAGAAAACATACAAAGGAAAAAAAAAAAAAAAAAAAAAAAAAACGAAAAAACAGAAAAAAAGAAAAGAGGGGAAAAACGG
>PPND03000075.1:0-11377 GCA_003708095.3 Saturnispora dispora | reverse complement strand
AAACGCATTTTTACATGGAAACATTGACTATGACACTTATATGATTCCTCCTGACGGTACTACAACAAAAAGAAGCAAAGTTTGGAAGCTTAAGAAAAGTTTGTATGGATTAAAACAAGCTCCGTACATCTGGTTCAACACTTTGAAAAATGCACTTAACGCCAAACACTACGCCAACTCAACCCTAGAACCGTGCCTATTTCTAGATCCTACCAAGAACTGCATGCTACTAGTTTATGTTGATGATATCTTGATTGTTGCCAAAACCGAAAAGCTAATGGCCAAAGCCGTTCAAGCTTTAAAAGATTCTTTCGTTATGAAAGACCTCGGTACTCCAAAAATGTTCATTGGTATCGATTTGAAACACACTGATAACAGGCTTCACATATCCCTACAATCGACAATTGAAAGGATAACCTCAAATTATAAAGTCACTGTTAACCAGAAATCTCTAATCACGCCAATGATCAAAGGTTTAGAAGGCAATGCATCAGATGAGTCTAAGCAGCTCAACGAAATTGAACATGAGAAATATAGGTCGATAGTTGGTTCGATATTATTTATTGCCAGAATGGGTAGACCCGATATTTCGTTTGCTGTCTCTCTTCTATCGGTTCATGACGAAATGACCAAAACAATCACAATTGTTGGGAGTAAATTCAGGCACCTGTTAAACCAAATTACTTATAAAGTGACTGTTAAGCTCTCTGGAGTTTTTCTATGGCCTTCCTTAGACACTACAATTGTAGTTATAGTTATAAAGACACCAATTCTCATATAATCCCAATCACGTTACACACTAATAAAGTTGTGGGTAAAAGAATGTCTTGTTGGCCCCGCCACAACCAGTATGTATCAAGCAAGTCCTTGGCATAGGCTAATGTAGCAGGGACTATCTTTGGGAACCTGCGGTGTTAACACCGCAGGTTCTCTAAAAAGACATAGTTGATATGAAGGCGACAGTTCACCTTTCTTGTAGGGGCTCAATTAAAAAAAATTGCCGGCATTGCACGGCCGATGACAAATAATCGCTCAGCCTCTAAGTCATACCTGCACTTCAATCTGGCAATTGAATATGTTATTTGATAGCAGATGCAGATCCTATGTAAAAATACGAGAGAGATGGGAATGCTTTGGTAAAGGTGTAAAAAGTGTGATATTGTTTCCCCATAACCGTAGTTTTTGGTGTTTTATTCAATAAAGTTTAGGCGAAACAAATGCATCTGAGTATGGATACCATGAAAGATTATTGTGTATTTAAACTGTAAACTTGAAGAGTGGAAATCGTTCTCACTTTCATAATAACGAAGCCTCATCTAGATACCTGAAGCTTTGCATGTATTTTTTGACTGAAAAGTAAATCATTCATACAAGCGCACAAGTGATCACATTTGGACAAATGGTGATGGAACGACATTTCTTACCCTTTCCAGATAGGAAAACTATTGTCCAAAAAGAATGTACGGCTTTGCATGTACTTTTCAAAACCTCGAAAAAGAATTAAATAGATCGTCACTACTCAGCAACCATGTGCACTAGCGTAGTAACAACCCATGTTGCTTATGTAAATTTTTGTTCAAGCAAATTAATGGTGGCAAGGAAAAGGGTGTGCAACGGCATGCTCAATACTCATTTCACCAGTATTTATATAAAAGTAAAAACAGCCTTGAAACTTATAATCAGTGTAAAGGGAAAACTTATTTAGGTACTACACACTCGATTCCCGAACATGAGAGTAAACGTAACATTTATTAGTTACAAAAAGCCTCTTACAGTACCGTTGTCAAATCAAAATGATAACAAATATCAACCTCATTTAGCAGCAAATGAATTCGGTACTGAAAATTTATGCTCAGTAGTTAAATATGTTTGCTGGATTAAGTACCTATGAGTAACAATAAATTGTACTGCAAACTATCCGAACTAGTACGAGAAACATAAAACAGCTAAGTGAAACACTTAGCAAATCTCCAGCAATAATTCTTGACGACAGCATGTTCAAGACTATTTGTTTTAACGAAAAAACCAGTTATAGTACAAAGACTACGATAAATGGAACTCCTTGAATTTTTTAGCTGCTTACAGCAACCATAGTATCGTGCTTACGCAAAGTGCGTAGTTTGCCGTAGTAGCTTCGTTTCCAAAAAAAGAGTCATCTTCGGTGCTTATAAATAGCCATCAGCTTGTTTTGGAAAAAAATCTTATCCTAAAGTCTTTTCGTTTCCTAGAACGATTACAAATGCAATCCACAGAATTTAAACAAGTAGACGTGTTCACATCCAAGCCGTTCAAAGGCAATCCAGTAGCCGTGATTTTAAATGCCGAGGGCCTTTCTACAGAGGAAATGCAAAATATCTCTAATTGGACTAATCTATCAGAAACAACATTTGTTTTACCCCCAATTGACCCACAAGCGGATTATCATGTTCGGATTTTTACTCCTGCTAAAGAATTGTTGTTTGCCGGTCATCCAACCATTGGTACTGCCCACGCATTACTTGAGGGGAACTTGATTTCCGCCAAAAATGGAAAGATTGTTCAAGAATGTGGCGCTGGATTGATCAACCTTAGCGTCAAGGACACAGCAGATGGACCATTGATATCTTTTGAGCTGCCAAAGCCAGTCATTACAACTTTGGATAAAGAAAATGTTGATATACTTGATAATATTTTGAACTGTCCAATTGATAGCCAGCTTACCCCTGCGCTAATTGATATTGGCGTTCGTTGGATTGTAGTCCATTCATCCAATGCAGAAACAGTTTTAGCTAACCAGCCAGACTTTTCCAAGTTGTATGATTTTAGTAACAAAATGAATGTTGCAGGCGTTTGTACATATGGAGAGTACCCAGACGGTGCAGTCGAGGTCCGTTCTTTTGCTCCAATTTGTGGTGTCAACGAAGATCCTGTTTGTGGTAGTGGAAATGGAAGTGTTGCTGCATTTATGCGCTATCATAATGTTGTAAATTCAGCAGCGCAAACGCAAATACAATCTTTCCAAGGGAAGGTTCTTGGACGTAAAGGGAGTATCAAGTTAATAATTTCAGAAGAAAGAATACTGGTGGGTGGAACTGCCGTTACATGTATAGAAGGCAAACTGAACTACTAGATATAATCTTGTGTTTACGGAAGGTTTCTGGCATTTGAGGGAAAAGTCAAATTGGGAAAACGACTTCGCTATCTGTTTCACCCTTGGTGTGAAATATTATATAAAAAATATTAGCATTTCCTGCACCTGTAACAAATTCAAGAAAAAATTTACATTAAATAGTTATAGTATAACTTCGATGTTCTATAATCGCAACACACTTGTATACGATAACGCTACGTAGCCATCTTCGGTTTACTTTACCAGCTAAACTTATGTAACTCAGAAATATTGTTGAAATTTTCCAAAAATTTTTATGTGTGACTAACTGTTGATGTACACTAAGAAAGAAGCAGTATTTGCTTAGTATTTATCTCACAAAACTGTAACAATTTTACTTTAGAAAAAGATAAGGCAGGACTCCAACAATCTTCTGTAAAATACAATAATGTAAGATTATAATTTTGATAAATTAAGAGGTTACGGCCGATGACCAACAAAATTAAATTGTTTTTCGCCAAAATTGATACTTGATACTGGCTGAAATTTTAACTTGTTCCAGCTTTATCTATCAGAAAGCAATAAACAAGTATTATCTGCCGCTTGAACAATCTGGAGAGAAAAGTTGTGTTTTTGCTCTTTAATTCCTGTAAAGTCTATGATTGATTTACTTAACAGTAAAATGGACTAAAGTTTTTAATTCTAGATGCAAAATCTCATTTTTCAAAAAAACAATAACACTAAAGTAAGTATAATTAGTTAAGCAGTCAAAGCCCTACTACATATTTAACTTTAGATTTTTGACACAGTTCACGAGGCTCATTTTTGATTTTTCAAGACCACATCTACTATTTTATCATTGAATTTGCGTTTGCAAGAATGCAACAGCATAAAAGTAGCTAAGTAAAAGTTCTTTCCTTTAATTCTTGGTTATTCTTGCATTCTATAAAAATGTTTGTGAAAGATGTTTCTTTTTCAGATTTTTCACATTCTCAAACATCATCTCATGAGTGCAGCCAGTAATTATACTTTCACTAAAGTATTAAGTAGTTGTAATACATAAAAAGATCTTAAAGAAGACTTGGTTAGATTCATTTGATTAGCAAAGTGAAATATAAATTTTAGAGTAGCGGTAAAAACCATAATTTTTCAACTAATAGAAAGACTCATTGTTTGTTGAAACTTAAGCATTAAAATGATTTAACTAATAACCACATATTGCTCCACTTCACATTATAACTAATTTCTTCTCAGATAAGAAACTTACTTAAACACATGTATTTGCATTTGTTATTTTTTAAAAAAGCATTCTTATAAATCATGCTAGCGAAAAGGCTTAAGCTTTAGATATCAGAATCCACATTTTTGTATTATGCCCATTTTACAGACTAAAAGCAATATAGCTTGCTTTAGATACTGAAAAATAGAAGCTTTGTATCTTTGTTGATGGACCTTTTGTGGCAAGCAATGCAAAACAATTTGCCATAAAGGTTTGGCAAGCTCTATAGTTCCTGCGCATCAATAAGGCAGTCTTTAACAATCTAAATGTTGAAACTTCTAAATTTTACCAATAAAGATTGTATCGTATCGTTTTCTTGAAGTGTTAATCTTTATGTGAAATAGAGGATTTTTAAGATTAAGTAGTCAAACTGGATTGGCCAAAATAATCTGGTCATAAAGCCTAGGATAATGCTTGGCAAGTTAAAATAGGACTACAATAGCAACAAAATAAAAACAGAAGTGTTACATCTGCAGGCTGAAAAAAAAATGTTACTTTGAAAAAAAATCGGAATCATTGTCACGAATATTTGAGGGCAAGCCCCAATTCTAAAACAAAATCCCTTATTGAAAAAAATAGCAATCTACTGCTTACCGACAGACGTAGCGATTAACAGTTGCAATATCCCCTGACAGCTTATTATTAAGTAATGAAACGGAGGAAGATTTACACGAGCCTATGGTTAATCAATAACCTATACAATACTCCGAAACTGCGATTTCATTATCTTGATAAAAAGCAGACAATGTCAACCTAGTCTCATTATGAGATGATGTTGATTATTATTTATCTTTGTTACCAATGATACTAATCGTTGTAATCCTAAAAAATAATGGTTTAGCAAATTCAGACATCATATCTAAGTGCTATTTATATTGTAGAGATTAGTTGCTTAAATGTTTTCAAAATAAGTTTGAGTAGCGTCAAAAAATTTCACAATCTGTTTCTATGAATTTACTTTATGCTTCAAATTTCTTCCAATTGGTAGCAACTTTAGTGCCTCAAAAAAATAGAGGAATACAGATTTACCGTTGCATACCAAAAAAGGAATGCTGCATTGTAAAATGTAAAAAATTAGGCAATCCAAGAGACTGTGGTGCACTGGAGAAGAACAATAGATATCAATTTTCTTCCAAAAAGGAATCCAAGTATGGGATAAGTTTATCACTTATTTGTCTAATTGTTCAAAGGTTTTCTCTACTTAGAAAGTCTATTATGCCACCTGTATATGGTTCTTGTGCTCTCACTCTACCATACTTTTTGGATGGTTGAAAAATCTGAAACAGCTTTTCACTAAGTATCGTTATTACGTGCTTTTTTGTGAGAGCAATTGTTTGTACTTTTGGTAGCAAAGCAATCAAAGAATGCAAATTTGTTCTACGAGCAACTTTTAGGCGCTTTACATACTTGGAGCGTTACTATTTTCTGGTCCTCAGCATCAATTGGTTTTTTCCAGTGGCACTTTCACCACTTGATAACCACGATCTTGGATATATATTAATTGAAGAATTTCATTCATCCACGTTATTCTTGAAAAATATATCAGCTCTACATAAAAGACTCCCGTTTTATTGCTTTCGGGGAAGAAGCAAACACACTATGCATTGCAGCAAAGCAAATCTTCAGCGGCTTTTTTGTAAATCCAAACGGACACAAAATCACCGATCTCCCGAAATGTTGCAGTACCAGCAAACGTGTTGAAATAATAAAGACACTAAGTATAT
The DNA here is from genome assembly GCA_003708095.3 of Saturnispora dispora. Taxonomy (NCBI): domain Eukaryota; kingdom Fungi; phylum Ascomycota; class Pichiomycetes; order Pichiales; family Pichiaceae; genus Saturnispora; species Saturnispora dispora. Next base: position 5,286 of record PPND03000075.1, on the reverse strand, counting down.
TTCACTGTGTTATAACTAAATAAAAACTCAAGATATATATCAAAACAATGGAGCTTATTATCATTTCTTAGATGATCTAGAATGTAATATAATTTCTGATATAGAAAGCATTCCCCACATTTTAGTTTGTATAAACTAGAGTAAGCTTCTTAATTATGCAAGCTATATTTTTATTGTAAAAAACCTATATCTTAGTTGTTTTAAATAATATAAAGATAATTAAATTAAGAGGAAACAGTAGTTCCTTTTATAGTAAAGTATTGATTATATAAATAGAGTGTAAGTTAGGGTTAGCTTGTATTCTATTGGAGGAATACCAATTAAATATAATTACTCCAATAGACATGATAGCAACGGAACCAATTCAAGTATACTGTTGCTCAGAAGTATTAATACAATATGCATACATTGTATTCATGCATTCAACCTTACATGTAACTCTTTATTGTTATGTACACTAACGTGTTATGAGTGTTATATGGTTAACTTAGTATATACTGCATATTGGTGATCATACGTTAGAAATATGTATGTTCTAGTTTATACTTCAACGTTAAATATCTTTATTAATAACTGAGCAATACTTGATTGCCACTTATTTTGACATTTATTACCGCTCTACGGAAATTGTAACATTGTGGTATATCCCCAGGTCATTGTACTGAAAATTCATACAACTTACCTGTTACTACATCCATTGCCTTGGGTACAGAATCTACTATATTTACTTCCGCATCTACTTACGTAAATAGAGGTGTTATAACCCAGTCGGATACTTTTCAACCACTAGGTACTACACAGGTAACCAAATTGGCATATACTTTTGAAGAGGAAAACCATAAGCCAACATCCACTGGTGTCGTAGTTATTAAGCAACTGCCATAATATGGTACTACTATTTCCGGCACAGGAAAGCCTACCGCCAGAACATCAATGTTTACTGATGGTGAGTACTCAACCTTTGTAACTAAGTCGTGGTGTTGAAAGATTTGGTGCTACAACAATTACCTCCGTTGATAAATGAATCACATTTACATCCACACTTACTGACAGCAATGGCAATCTATCTTTGTGGGGTATGGTTGTTACAGCAAGTCATCCAATAAATACCACCGAGATCAGTTTTACTACTAACAAGGCTATCAAATTCACCTCCACATCTACTGATGCAAATGGTAATCCAACTTTGAATGCAGTTGTTGATATTAAGTCATATTTTATCATCATCACCACGGCAGTGACGACTCAACCACGCTGAAATCCATCTATACTGGCGGCAACGGTAAACCAACGTCTAGCGGTGTTGTTGTTGTTCATACTTACCAACTTTTTCTATTACTTTTGGGTCTGTCTTACCCACTAATATTCTTACTACGTTGAATATAGGTAAAACTATTACTATTTGTGTTTTTGTTACTGCAACAAATGATAGTTTTGTAACCGTGACCACAAAATGATTATTCCAAGTACTACTGCGGCATATTCACGGCTTCTGATAATAAGTAAACTATTATAACCGTCTTCGACCCATCAGCAACTAAAGAAGCTAGTAAAGCTTGTTCCATAAGTGCTCCAAGACATACCATAGGTAATGATCACGCAAATTCTAATGTTAGCAAAGGATCAACAAGCACATCTGCTGCCCAAGACCTATAGATTCGACATTCAACAACGGATATGGTAATTGCACAAATGTTGGTTTTAATATGGATGCAAAAAACTTCTTGATCCAGCTGCTTTACCTTTTTTATTTTGATCTATAACGTACAAAGTCTTGTATCAGCCACTAGGCCTTGCCACTATTCGATGAGTCCTTAAGCAGGTTTACTTGCCTAAGTATTGCTTAACTATTTAATATACTCATCCTTTTATATCAAAGATACCGCAAGTGTATCTTTGTAAAACCCTTCAACTCATAATCGATCTCTTTTGAAAAAAGTATTGAAAATTAACGTTATAGTTTAAAGTTTTCTGTTTTTAATAGAGTATCGTATCTTGCTTAAGTTAGAATGTATTTTTTGGTAGTGGAGCAGAGCCATATAAAATGAAAACTAGCTAAATAATAGAGAGTATTTTTTGGAAACAAACTTAATACTTGAAACATATATTGCGATACAGCTGTGCGGTCTAAAATTACATCTTGCTACCAAATTATTAAAAACGTAAATCAGTTATTATTCAACTAGCCAGCCTCTCAGTTGATAACCAACCATGTACTTTTAAAGTATATAAAACGCATATACATCTCATAAAATGAGTCCTTCTTTACAAATCAAAATTGTTTCCACAGATAAACTATGTTAATTTAGGCATTAAATTTGATGAACATAGGAGCAAAAATTAACGCTTTGTATGAATGCTTTGAAAGGGTTGTAGTAGGAGTTTACTAAGCAAACCTGTGAAACTAAGAAAAAGTAATGTGTCATAGACAAGAAAGGTTGATATTCACTTCAAAAGAGTGTGGTCACTTATCAAGAATTGATTTGCGTTACAAAACAATTCTTAATCTTTCATATTGCTATTTCAGCGTTAAAATCAATTGACATTTTAGTGTCAGCTAAAATCTTTTTTGCAATTTGCACTATTCTTCATATCGTAGCCAAATCAAATACACAAAAACGTCTTGCGGCGAAATCGTTGCCGGTTAAATATGCTTAACCTTAAATCATCCAGCTTTGCCTATTTGTAATATTTTATACGCTATATATTTAGTTCTTCAAACAATTCATAAATTCTTGTACTTTATGTCAGACAAAAACCTAAACCCAAAGTTAGTAAACACATAACGCTACAGAAATCTCTACAGAAACAACAAGCTTTTAAAATACTATTAAAAAAAGATCAACGAAGTTCCTCTTGCTTATTACCTACAAATTTCTATGCATTTCGATGCTCACAGAGATAAGTGAAATTTTTGTTTTGACAAAAAGAACACGGAAACCCGGCAAATCTCGGATGTCGGCTAAGCTAAAAAATTTGTAAATTTATAAATACTAAAAGCTCAAGAACACAAAAAAAAATAAGTAAGAGAAAAAAGTTTAGCGGAAACTCGGATATCGGGAAAATCTGCTGAATGAAAATTATACAGCTACAAAGTAAAGATGGCCGGTTATTGTTATATGTGAAGAGCAAAACATGTCAAGTGTAATGTTTTGCAAACTTTGGTTGTCTTCCTTTATGAGGGATGTACATGAGTATAATAGCAAAAACAATACTACCACAATATTTCATTTAAAATGCCAAAAACTGTGGTGTGCTATTTGTAATTCTTTGCTTCAGTTATCAATATCGAAAAGGTAATACTGGAGGATATTACAACACCCCTTTTCTTTAGATTCTCTGAACGTGTTTAGCTTCTATATAACTTATTAATCAACTTGAAAAATAACTATATAATCAAATCTTAGCTCTATTGTTATCATTGATATATCTGTATAGCAAAACTGTAGAAGAAACATTAATGTGGTATTTTTAGGGTTTTAATACTGGAAAGTAAATAGTTTTGTAAGTGTTTAACAAGGTGGAAATTCTGTGATGTTAAACTTAAATAATAAATTGAATAAAGGAATTTATAATCGAACAATCAGTGACCATCATGTACTTATCGACTTGTTAATAAATTTTATACGTTTATATATAGTAACTCTATAATGGATATTTATATTGGATAATCATGTTATGTGTAATGTATTTTTCTGTTTTACAACCCAGCAGTGTTTTTTTGCTGATGAAAATGTTTCAGCTACGCATTATTGAACATTTCTTACTAGTTCGTATAGAAATAAATCTAGCAAAGATTTAAGGAGTTTAATTTAAAGAGTGTAGTTGTAGTAAATATAATTTTTATTCCGTTTTGATTTGAAGTTATTTACCGTTATTAAAAGCATTATTTTTTGGCTTCAATTAGTTATTACGGATATCCATCGAATCGTTTATAAAATTTTTCAGTTCTTTCAATACCATTTTAATGTTAATGATTCTACACAGGAGACTTTTGGTGAATTAGCTTCTTTATAGTATACTGTGCTGAATATACTTATTTGAGCGAATTAAATTTGTGCAATATAGAGAACCACAAAAGATAATAGCTTATAATCTAATAAATTATATTGAGAATGTATGAAGTTACAGTTTTATTTTGCCATGGACAGTTCAATAATTGGTTTTCTCATCATTGACACTAATATCATTATTGATTTTGCTCATATTACGCACAGATTACTATAATTACAAGGGCCATGCCTTATTACCATCCCAGCTAAATAGCATTGCAATTATTGATTCTAAACTCTTACTGATATTCTCATAAATTTCAATCGCTCTTTTATCAAATGAATTCGACTGTAACGATATTTTTTTTCAGTCGAGTTAAACAAATATCAGTATTTGCGATTAACGAATCCATAAATATGTTTTAATTATTGTTGACAAATAATGTTTCTCATAATTGAAGATATCTCAACCTCCAAAGCACACAAATTTCTCCAATATTCTTTTAATGTAACCAAATTTATTTTCAATCATTATTTAATATTTTTAACTACAACATCTTTAGTCTAAAACGTAAAATCGTTTCACACTCCACTGCTAAATCTCAAGTGGTTATTAAGACTTCTAGCGCTGACTTTTATGTTTTTGATTGTGAAAGTTGATTCATTACTTTTTTAGATATTTTGTTTTCAAGTTGAACATTGAGAAACAGCTTTATCATATCTTCTACTTTCTGAGTGGTTGTATCTTAAATGCATAACCATGTCTGCGTTGACCCATCATATTACGAAATGACTATTATTTCGTCTTTAGAAAACAGAATTATTTTGAGTAACACATTTCAAGTGTAGATCTGCCTATCTTTTTGAACAAATTCACTACTTCGAGGTAATCTTGCACCCGATATCCGATATCCGGTATAAAGAAATTTTTAAGAGGTCGCACTTTTGAAAAAAGTTGGCAGTATATTTCATTTAGCATCACAAAGAAATTTTTTGATTTGCTTACCTAATTGAATACAAAAAAATACACCAACTATTGATGAATGATGAGCATTACGTAAGATTACGTTATCAATGAGGGAACAAAAAAATACACCACCACTCACTGAAGCTGAGCATTACGTAAGATTACGTTATACTAGAGATAATACACCACCACTACTAAAGCTGAGCATTACGTAAGATTACGTTATCAATAACAACAACTAGACAACCACTCAAAAGTAATGAGCATTACGTAAACTTACGTAAGATTACGTTATACAAGAGATGAAAGAACAACCACTCACAAGTG
>PPND03000074.1:0-11825 GCA_003708095.3 Saturnispora dispora | reverse complement strand
TTCAAATTAGGTAATCCAACTTCTATTGGCTTAGGATAATTGATAAAGTTTAATCTAATGATTAACTGGAGGATAAATAAAGTTTTACTTGATTTAATGTAATTTAATCCATAATTTGACAGAAACATCTGACATCTGATCTCCTGATCGCCTGGTACTTCGGTCAACAAAACCTCGTACCGGAGAAACTCTTAAATCCTTTAATAGATACGGTTTCCGTTAAGTGTCAGATGCTTCTCCATTTTGACAATTGCTCGTTTACCAATTTAATTGGGAAGTCTATTCACGCGACTAGTCGTTCTTACTTCGTAACAAACTTGATAGAGTTAGCAGCAGGAAAGTAAGGAAAATAATTGTTAAGTATAAAATAAAATAAAGGAACTCAATAATACAAACCAACTGTCTGTATTTATATAGATGAAAAGAATAAAAAAAAATAATTGTAATTAATGTCTTGTTAATTTGTCTTTAAATAGATTTGTGTAAACGTCTCCTCTTGTTTATGTGAAATCGACAAATCATCCTTCCGTATATCCTTATAATGACTTTGGGGTGATTGTTGCTATTTTTGGATGTTACGTTAATGACTGTTGGCAGCAATATTGACTGCACTGTCAACAGACGGGGATATTGATATTAACCCGCTTTTTATCATTCTGCTAAGCAACTTCATAGTTCCCTAAATTTATAATTTCGGTTTATCAATGATCTCGGAGTTCACTTTTATTGTCCGAACTCTAACAAACTTGTGATTTGGCAATTTGTCCGAGCGGTTAAGGAGAAAGATTAGAAATCTTTTGGGCTTTGCCCGCGCAGGTTCGAATCCTGCAGTTGTCGAATAAACATACTTTTTTTAATAAAAACTTTTTTTTGTTTGTTAACTGAGAGCGGTTTTTTTTTTTTTTTCCCGTAGTAAAATTTTGTTCCCCCCACAAAGCGCCCACCAAACACATGGAAAGTGGGAGCCCGTAAACCCCATGAAATCTTCTCACGCCGAGTGGGGGATGATGGGAGAAATAGAAAAATCAAAAAATCAAAAAAAATTAAGAAAAAAAAAAAAATTTAGCAAACGCCTGCACCCATGCTGGGAGTCGAACCCAGAATCTTTTGATTAGAAGTCAAACGCGTTAACCATTACGCTACACGGGCGTTGCTGATTGGTGTTACAAAGTAAAGAGTTACGTTACGTAATGACACACCATTGGAATATTGTTTTGTCAAATATAAGCATTAACAGAACTCGGTAAATACCCAATTGGGTTAGCTAAGCAAGTTTAGCGTATAGAGTTCGTAAACGCAAATATCTATAAAAGAGCGAAGTGTCGCTTTTTATTTATAATCCTTATGTAATAGTTTATAAAGTAACAGTTTAAGTATTATTTAGAGAATTTAACAGTAACCGGGGCTTAGTAGATAAGAGTGCTTATCTAGATAGCTGCCCGCTGCTTAGTTTAAAGTAGAAACATATAAAAAGCTTCCAAAATAACCATGCTCATTAGTTACTAAAGTACGATCCTATTTACGTGACTAGTCGTTCTTAATTTGTAAAATAATTATTGTAATACTGGGTCTTTAAAGAAGAACAATAATTACAATGAGTGGAAAACTGTGAAGATCATTGTAAAATTCATAATAACATAGAAAATTCTAGAACATAATACACTCAGGTGAAAAGTAAGATCAACCATAAAATACTCTTAAAAGGTAAGTACAGTTACTATTTTTGGTAATCCAACATCATGAATGTTTACATGATAGAATGATCTAGAAACTATTATATTTAGTATAAATAGGACATTAATTTGACTTTATAGTTTAGACTTTCAGTCTATATTTTAATAAGCAACTTATATACTTATTCCACTACTGCTCAGGATATACACAAATTCCTAGAAAAACGAGTTACTATGATTACTTTATAAATTTAATCTGTGAATATCATTATAAAGCGGATTCGTCTCATCTTATACCAAAGGCTCTCGTTTCTTATTCGAGGCGTAGCAACTGATTACCCTTTAGTCTATCCGAGATTCTGTGCCAATCATTTCTACCTCTTATCTTATACCTTTGGATATGTCATTCAAAGTGCTCATTTAATCTTCAACAATACTGTATTACGAAGACCGGTCGGGTTGTTTGTAGGAATTGGTATCAGTATTAACTAATATAAAAGTTGATCCTATTATAATTATAGATATGATGAGCAGGGTTATTTTGGAAGCTTTTTATATGTTTCTGATAAATCCAGAGTTTATTACTCAAACCGTTAATTATAAATTAATTATAAATTAAATATAAAGCCAAATGTGTTGACTATTTATATTATTTCGGATTAAGGATTAGTTTCTAAATTAGTTTGTCGATTAGTCATACTAAAAGTCTCGATCGACTTCGGTAATTATTTGTCTTAAACTATGTTCTGAATGATTAATAAATTATGAAAGTATTATAAAGTAAAAGGTAAAATAGAGGCCTTTTATACACAAAATGTAAATTAGAATATAAACCGTAGTTTCGGTTCTAAATACCTAAATTAGTCAAGTGAAACTTTAATACAATAAGTAAAGTAGTCCTAAAGGATACAATTTCCTAATTGATATTAATTAGATAAGAGATAGTGTAAATCAGATGTTTATGTGAATCTTATGCATGAGCATAACTCTTATGTAAGACATCTTATTGTAAACATGCATTTATTATGCTCAGTTAATATTATGATGTACATAGATTTCATCAGTTTCTACTTTAGACTAAGCAGTTGGCGGCTATCTAGATAAGCACCCTTATCTACTAAGCCCCGGTTTGATTATCTATTCCTATCTCTTTCTGATCCCTTCCATGTGATTGCTCCGTGTTACAATCAATTCAATTGCTCATTATAATTATTCCAAAAGTGTTGCGTTCACGTGACTAGTCGTTCTTACTTCGTAACATACTCTTATACATCCGATATAGTGTAACGGCTATCATGGTCCGCTTTCACCGGGCAGACCCGGGTTCGACTCCCGGTATCGGAATTTTTTTTCGGTTTTCCCAAATTGCCCCTCTCTCACCACTATCACGGTATGGATTGATGGGTTCTTTTTGGTGAAGGAGCAGGTGGATGATGGTTTTCCAGTATATTATGTACAGCATGTGTCGCAGTTTATTCTCATTCCTTGTAGAATGCATTGAATACCTTAAAATAGTTGACGTGTGAATAAAGATTATACGAAACATCTTAAGCAGTTTCACTCGTACAAAGAAGCTTCATCGTTTAGAAAGTATTACGTAATTGTGCATAAATTTTGTATATAAATTTGCTTGTGCTCCCCTTCTTGTTGATCAATTAATGAAATCTCAAAAAAATAGCACGTTGTCGTTTCACATTTCCTACTTCCTTCTTTGCAAACTGTAATGATTGTTAGCACCGATACTACAATATGAGATGAAACTAGAGTATCATTTTTCATATTAGTGCAGGGCTTGTTCTTGTTAAATGCAGACAACTGTTCGCAAGACGTCTCATAATTGTTGAATTGAGTTTCAACAATTATGATGTTTTAGTGCCCCAGTGTTACAAATTTGAGATACAACCCTGCTGATATCAAAAAAAAAACAAAGCAGCATTTTTGTTATATTCATTTCCGTTCTAGTTTCGGTGCTACCAACTGTTACAGTTTGCCTTGTATGAAGTATCGCAATGTGAAGCATGACGAAATCTCTTTACATTATAATTCAACTAAGCATATTATATGCCAAATAACAATAAGATATTGAAGAGATTTGTTTTAAATCAGCTTGAGACATAAATACAAACATTATCTACAATAAATCGAATGTGTCGGTAATGCGAGTAATTGCCGAAGTCAAACGTGACCTTTAGTCTCATTAATTAAGAAACTAATTCTTTAATCCGAAATAATATAAATAGTCGTCATATTTGATTTATACTTACTTTATACTTAACTTATAATTAGCGGTTTTGAATAAAAAATTCTGGAAAGTATATCCTGAGCAGTAATAGAATTAGTATATGAGTTGCTTGTTAAATGTAGACCGAAACTCTAAACTATAAAGACAAATTAATGTCCTATTTATACTAAATATGATAGTTTCTAAATCATTCTAACATGAAAACATTGATGATGTTGGATTAACTAGAATAATAACTGTACTTATTAGAGTATTGGATAGTCGATCTTACTTTTCACCTGAATGTATTATGCTCTAGAACTTTCTATGTTATAATGAATTTTACAGTGATCTTCACATTAGCAGCAAACTTGATTGCACTGTCAACAGACGGGGATCTTGATATTAACACACTTGCTTATCATTCTGCTAGCAATTTCACAATTCAATAATTTCATAATTTCAGTTTATTGATGATCTCAGAGTCACTTTTATCGTCCGAACTTTAACAGTTTATTGATAGAGTTGGCAGTAGGGAAGTAAAGAAAATAATTGTTGCAAAAGAAGCATCTTTATGATAGCCAGCAATAAATTTGGCTTGTAGTTCCTTATTGACCACTACCTGAGTAACAGTCTGTTTTTCCATATTATATAGGAGTTCTGATATTTCAGGAGGTCTGGAAAGGGCATCGGCAGCAGAGTTTTAATCTCCTGGTAGATAAGTCACATCAAGAGCAAATTCTCAAATGAAACTACACTTAGCAACTTTCCGTCCTATCTAATTGTCCTAATATAAAACCCAAGCAGTAGTGGCTGGCACCAGTAGATAATCTAAATTTATAGCCTTCTTCAAATCGAGGGCTAACTAAAAGTGGTACTAATCACATCTTTTTCTTGACGAGTTGAAAAGCATCGTCTCGCTCGTCTGACCATTGTGTCTTTTGGTTGGCAAACTCTTGTAATGGGCGTACTGCCACTGCATAATGATCCATAAATCGTTGATAGAATCCTGTCAAACCTAAGAATCTCTGCGCACCTTTGTATGTTTTAGGTGTTGGCCAGTTAACAACTGCATCTACCTTACAATGATCTGACTTAATACCACTATTGCCCACAATAAATCCCAAAAATGAAACCTGCTCCATGAAAAAGACCCATTTCTTTTGTTTTGGCAATTGGTTGGTGCTTTGCAAAAGATCCAAAACTAATTCTATATCGATAGCATGTTGCTCAATTGTCTTGGAATATATGACAAAATCTTCAAGGTATACCATAACACAGTATTTTAATAATGGTTCAAACACAGCATTCCTAACGCTTTGGAACGTAGCTGGGGCATTAGTCAACCCAAAAGACATGACTATCCATTCAAGTGGCCATATGGGGTTGAAAAAGCGGTCTTCTGGCGGTCTTCTGGCGCCAATCGTATTTGATAATAACCGGACATCAAATTCAACTTAAAAATCACCTTAGCTGAACTCGGTTTGAAATATCATCGATTGGCGGGAGTGCAAATCGATCTTTAATTGTAGCTTCATTCAATAATCAGAGTCGACACATAATCTAAGTGTACCAGTTTTTTTCTTCACAAACAAAACGGGTGAATTGAACGGGGGTTAACTTTTCTTAAAAAAACCTTTCTTTATTAGGACAGCCGCTTGGGTAGTAAGCTCCTTCTGTTCAGTGTGTAATAACCTATACTGGTGACGAGCAATAGTCTTCTTTTCGTCAATGGGCGTAATTTTGTAGTCAAAGTTTCTGCGTGGTGGTAGGCCTTCTGGCTCTTGGTTGGTAACGACGTCAGTGTACTTCTTCAAAATTGTGTCCTTGATAATCTCCACGCCTTTAATCGCAGAGTCAATGTTAATTGTTTCTATTCCGTGTGTCTCTTCGCATATAATCTCTTCGACGCATAATAATCCAATATCGTTGTGTTTTGCTAACCTTCTAAAATGTACTTCATCTAACAGCACCATATCTATTTCTTGAATTTCTTACTGGTCAATGTTTGTTGTATGACCTTCCGTTGTGGCAGTATTACTTAGTGCCACCCTAATATCGTATTCGTTGGCATCTAACTCAGCATCTGAGTCTAACTTTGATTCAGGTGTAATCGTCTTCTTACCATCTTTGATCTTTGTATCAACTAACTCATCCTTATTCTGTACATCTTCTCTATAATTATTCTTAAAGTCAACATCGTAATGTTTTTGTCTTTTCGATTTTCTGTCAAACTAGTAAACGCAGCTGTATGCGGGTTTTCTTGATTTTCTTGATAACTAATAAATTCAATGTTTTTTTTAATTTTGTGTCTTTTCTTTGTTTAACGGCATTGACTTTAGCAGTAGAGGGTCGATGGTACCAACATGGCATTCCTAAATATAGTTCCCGTTTGACAGCAGATGAAATCATGGCTTCCAATTGAAAGTCTAGTATCCGATCTGGCATATGGACTCTCACAGGAGCTTTCATTTCTTGGTTCATGGTGATACTAGAGCCAGTAGCAGATAAGGCTTCCGCTCCTTCAACTGCTCTGCAATACTTCTCTTACCCTAACCGTTCAATGATGTCGCTTCTGATGACACAAATGTCAGCACCTGAGTCAATTAAACCCATGATTTCAACCTCTGTTCCTGGAAAACTAACGGAAACCTTGATTGTTGGCACCATTGCAACCTCTTGTACTTGAGGGCAACCTAATGGAGGTGTTGAGGCTGCCCTGGACCATTTTTTGGTTTACTCCTAAAATAGTCTGGTCCACCCTTCTGGTAAGAAGGTCTAGGGTAGTTGTTTTGGTGTTTATCAACAACGTACCTATCATTATTAGTTGAACCTCTGCAATTCCTCTTGAAATGGCCTAGTTTGCCACAACGAAAGCACCTTACACTGTTGCGGGGGGCTTGTATGGTGTCCACATCCATAGGTTCATACTGAGCGTGTCTTTCTGGTAGTCTCCATTCCTTAGGTGGTGGAGGCATGTGTTGGCGCTGACCGAAATATAATTTTTGGTCCTTTGCCATTGCTAGTTCTTGAGCTCTTCTTAAACTCGTTGGGTACACATCAACTGCTTTGATGTAAGAACGCAAGTTAGGCTTCAATCCGTCCAAGAATACTTCAATTATACCTGCTTCCGTTCAATAAGTATTAGGTAGGACATTGAATAACGAATTAAAACGTTCAATGAACTTAATACAAGGTCCTACTTGTCTAAGTTTCAAGAGTTGGTCTCGAATGATAGTTTGGTATTTAGGAGGTAGGAATCTCTCCCTAAAGTCGTGAACAAATGTTTCCAAAGTCTAGTCAGCGGTCCCAACAGTTCTTGTGAACCATAGAGAAGCATCATCCACCTAGTGCTTTCTGACAAATAGATGTTTATCATTTAAACCGGTAATGTTCCGAATGTCAAGACCCCATTGGATCTGCTCCATAAAACCTACGGTCTTGGTAATGGAACATCTGTCGTTAAAGGTTTCTAGCTCTGGTTTTAAGCTGAAAGGTCTAAATGCTCGGTTCTGACACATGGCGGTTGCCATGTTAGTCGTAGCCTCGCTCATGCGTCCCATCATGTTCATCATCATTTGTGGATTCATATCCACGTCCATTTGGTTATTTGCGTCTGAAAATTCCATCGTTAATAAGTACCGTCGGTGCTACCAAACGATAGAGTTAACAGCAGGAAAGTAAGGAAAATAATTGTTAAGTATAAAAGAATATAAAGAAACTCAATAATGCAGACCAACTGTCTGTATTTATATGGATGAAAAGAATAAAAAGAAATAACTGTAATTAATGTCTTGTTAATTTGTCTTTAGACATTTCGTATAAAAGTCTTCTCAAATTGGCTCCTCTTCTTCAATTGCAACAAACAAGAACCATTATGGAGTGCGACTCCAAATTCAACTGCTTAGAGACCACAGTTCTATTCTCACTAAAAACACCAGAAATGGTGATCGAAGTGTACATAAACGGGTTGAAACCAGAAATCGCCGAACATATTGAAGCGCTCAATCCACGACCAGCAACTTTGATGGATACACAGCATGCTGCTGCACATGCAGAAAGTAGTATCAATAGAATGACACAAAAGCCACTACGCCAGAGAATGCCCTAATAGAAATCCAAAAAAAAAGAGAGAGCAACACTAAACCCTCTATTAGCTTGCTCGGTTACCTTACAGGAGGTTGAAATAAAAGAGCCTGTTCTTTTGCCAGTCAGATTTGCAAACCAACAGGTGGTAAAAGCACTTATTGACACAGGGGCTACTGCCAATGTCATTAATGCTGAAGTCGTAAAAAGATTGAGTTTGGAACGCTATTGTAAGGAAGTCAAGAGTAGATGTTTGGTTAGCGCCTCATCCAACGTGATTGAAGTAGCGCGTGAGTTAGTTGTACCCGTGCAAGTGGATCTAGGAACAACTACCGTGCGATACGAGTTCACCGCGTTCGTAGCGGAGGGGATTCAAAGAGAACTTTACCTAGGTATGCCGCTTGTAGCCTTATATGCTAATAGAATACCTTTCTCTGAGTACTCTCAACCACAACAACCAGTCTCAGGAGCTCTTGATTCCTTATCCGTAGGAGTAACATTAGTGAACGAAGTGCAATTCCTAAGATTAGCCCGGAGAAACCATGTGGGTTTGTTATTAGTTAACCAGGGACCAGAGATTAGCGTAGAAGAGTTAGGTGCTGCCAGTCTGTGATTAGAATCGATTGAGATCGATCTACCGATTCCTGAGATGGAGCACAGGAAAGAAAGAGTTCTTTCCCAGTTTAATGATGTGGTAACAAACAAAGAGCCGACGAGGTTACCACCAGAAAGAAAAGTAGACAACCGAATCACCTTGATAGAGGACAAGAAGGCCATTGCCAGACCACAGTATCGCTTAACACATGTCGAACGGGAGGAATTGGTAAAACAGGTGGCAATGCTGGAGGCGAAAGGGTTCATTCGAACAAGTTGCTCACCATTTAACGCACCCGTGTTATTCGTGAAAAAGAAAGATGGCTCATTCCCTTTATGTATCGACTATAGGTTGTTAAATAATGCAACCTTTAAAGATCGATTCCCGTTACCAAGAACCGATGCAATTCTGGATGACATCAGCTTCGCCAAAGTGTTGTCAAAGCTGGACTTGATGTCAGGATATTACCATTTCGGGTTGCACAGGAAAACATACACGAAACGGCGTTCTCAACACCATATGGACATTATGGATGGACGATTACGCCATTTGGTCTAACGAACGCCCCGGCCACCTTTCAAGCGTCCATGAATTCGGTATTTGCGCCTTTTGAACAGGTTTGTGATGGTATACTTGGATGACATCGTCGTTTATTTACCGGATGCGGCCACTCACGAACAGCATTTATTGCAGATACTGCTAACCTTAAGTGCAGTTCGTTGATCGCCAAGAAGAAGAAATGTGCTTTCTTCATGTCTCAAATTGCATTCTTAGGGTTTGTGGTGGGCAATGGCGGTGTACTTACGGATCCCACCAAGGTAGAAGCAGTAATGAACTGGCTAAAACCAACGAATGCCAAAGAAACTCAGAGATTCTTAGGGCTGACAAGTTTTTATCACCGTTTCATCGATCATTATGCTCAGGTCGTGGCACCTTTGCAAGATTTCGCTCATGAGAAGACACCTTGGAAACAAGAACAGGACAAAGCATTTGCAGTTATTAAAAGGAAGATGACAACTGCACCATTATTAGTGAGTCCCTGTTTCACAGAAGGATATCAATTCCGTGTTACGACAGACGCTAGCGATTCGTATCTTGGCTTTGTACTAAAACAGTTAGACCCGAAGGGGAGGTTACTAGCTGTTGTCAGTTATGGATCTAGAAAACTTAGAAAAGCAGAGTTGAACTACCGTATCAGGGAAAAGGAATTCTACGCAGTTATCGCAGCTTCAAATAAGTTCCGTTCTTATTTGATGTATTGACGCATCACTATCCTGACTGATCATCATTCACTTATTTGTGTGAAACAACAGACCATAAAAACACTAAGACTCATTTAATGGCTAGATTTTCTGGCTCAATTTGAGTTTGATATTCAGTACTTACCGGGAACTCAGAACTCAGTTGCAGATGCGTTGTCGAGGCCACCCAAGCTGCTGGTAGAAGAATGGGCTTTAGAAAACATGTTTGTAGCTACCCTTAATGGTAATGATGCGTTGTTAAGAAGTGTGAGACAATACTATGCTAAAGACGGTGACTTCGGGTTAGTTTATCAGAAGCTAATAAACCAAACACTGCCACCACCAAATATCACAAATCACATCAGACATTTCAAGTTGCAAGATGGCCTTTTACTCTACTCTTCTAACAATCGGGAGGATATGACATTTGATAGACTTTGCGTGCCTGACTCGGGAAGGAGAAAGAAGCTAATATGGCAATGCCACTACGAAGGCCACTTCGGTGACTTCGAGACGTATGAACTACTCCCGAGATCCTTTTATTGGCCAAGAATGATGAAGATGGTGATCAAATTCATTAGAGCTGTGACGTGCCAACGAGCAAAACCAAATCGAAACGCTGCACAGGGCCTTTTCAAACCACTAGTGATACCGGTGGTAAGGTGGACAGACGTCACCTTAGACTTTGTGGGCGGTTCACCGGTAACGGAAAATGGTTTTGACACAGTAATGATAGTGTTAGTAGTTGACTGGTAGTCAAAGAGAGCTCATTTCATTCCAACCAAAAAGCAACTGAGTGCAGAGGAAGCGGCAATGCTTTATTTGGACAACATTATCAGACTTCATGGAGTACCAAGACGCCTGTACTTGGATAAAGACATACGTTTTACAGCCAACTTCTGGAGAACCATCCAGCACAGGTTAGGATCGCAGATATTGTTTACCACAACCAACCACCCGCAAACAGATGGTCAATCGGAACGTACAATCCAGACACTCGTTCACTTACTACGCTGTCATGTCGGTAATGAAATAAGCCAATGGCATACCTTCCTACCAATGTTAGAGTTTGCATATAATTCTACGTATCATAGTCCAATCAAGGAATGTCCTTTCAAGGTCAATTTGGGATACTGTTCCGATGGGCCTTCTTATATATTTGGAATGACAAGAGAGAGGTTCAGTGCTAAAGCTAACGTGGTAGCAGATAGGCTGAAGACAATAGAGAGACGGGCTAAAGATCAGATTGCTGAATACAACAGGACAAGGGAACGACTAGTTAATGGACACAGGACAGCAACACAATTCAAAGTGGGAAACTGGGTATTGATCCGTAAGGATGCTTTATCATTTGCAGTATCAAAGCATTACTACAAAATTCACCCAGCATATTTTGGACCCTATCGGTTAGTGAAAGAACTAAATACGAATGCGTTTGAAGTTGATTTACCAGTGCTTACTAGGAAACACCGAACTATCAATGTGCAGTGGTTCAAGAAGTATGTGGAAGGTGACGAAAGATATCCAAAGAGACCACCGGTTACTAATGCGGAAATTTCAGAACGAATACACGAGATAACAGGCATTGCAGGGTTTGACTACGATAAACGAATGGTTGTAGTGTTCTGGAAAGATTGTCCACCAGGTCTCAGCTCGATGATTACATATGAACAATTTCATAAAGCACCTAAGGAGCTGCAGAACGTATTAGTGGACAGAGCAAGGGTTTTGGGAGAAGCTTAAGTTTAAGGGGTGGAGAATGTTACGAAGTAAGAACGACTAGTCACGTGAACGCAACACTTTTGGAATAATTATCATGAGCAATTGAATTGATTGTATCTCGTGTATTCGTTCTGAAATTTCCGCATTAGTAACCGGTGGTCTCTTCGGATATCTTTCGTCACCTTCCACATACTTCTTGAACCACTGCACATTGATAGTTCGGTGTTTCCTAGTAAGCACTGGTAAATCAACTTCAAACGCATTCGTATTTAGTTCTTTCACTAACC
>PPND03000073.1:0-13209 GCA_003708095.3 Saturnispora dispora | reverse complement strand
TCTTAAACTATGTTCTGAATGATTAATAAATTATAAAAGTAATATAAAGTAAAAGGTAAAATAGAGGCCTTTTATACACAAAATGTAAATTAGAATATAAACCGTAGTTCCGGTTCTAAATACCTAAATTAGTCAAGTGAAACTTTAATACAATAAGTAAAGTAGTCCTAAAGGATACAATTTCCTAATTGATATTAATTAGATAAGAGATAGTGTAAATCAGATGTTTATGTGAATCTTATGCATGAGCATAACTCTTATGTAAGACATCTTATTGTTTAATTAACACTTTAGGTAACTGTATGTATTCAAATTAGGTAATCCAAATTCTATTGACTTAGAATAATTGATAAAGTTTAATCTAATGATTAACTGGAGGATAAATAAAGTTTTACTTGATTTAATGTAATTTAATCCATAATTTGACAAAATTAAAGTCAAATATGTTGCTATTATATTATTTCGGATTAAAGATTGTTGAAATAATAAGAGAAGACACTGAGCATATTTACTATGCCATTCTTAAAAAGAAATGTTCAAGTCAATAAAGCTTCTTATTATTTATTAGATGATCTAGAATCTAATGTAATCTCTAATATAGAAGGCAGTAGTCCCCACATTTTAATTTATATTAGTTAGTATACACTTTTTAATTAAGCAAACTAAATCGTTATTACCGCTATACGGAAATTGTAACAAAGATTAGTTTCTTAATCAGTATATTGATTAGTAATGCCAAAGGTCTTGATCGACTTCGGTAATTGTTTGTGTCAAATTATGGATTAAATTACATGAAATCAAGTAAAACTTTATTTATCCTCCAGTTAATCATTAGATTAAACTTTATCAATTATCCTAAGCCAATAGAAGTTGGATTACCTAATTTGAATACATACAGTTACCTAAAGTGTTAATTAAACAATAAGATGTCTTACATAAGAGTTATGCTCATGCATAAGATTCACATAAACATCTGATTTACACTATCTCTTATCTAATTAATATCAATTAGGAAATTGTATCCTTTAGGACTACTTTACTTATTGTATTAAAGTTTCACTTGACTAATTTAGGTATTTAGAACCGGAACTACGGTTTATATTCTAATTTACATTTTGTGTATAAAAGGCCTCTATTTTACCTTTTATTTTAAAATACTTTCATAATTTATTAATCATTCAGAACATAGTTTAAGAGTTTGTACCGATGCATTACGGTTTATTTGTGAATAATGTTTGCGTTTACGTCTTACGCTCATTTCTATCAAATCTCTTCAACATCTTATTGTAAATATGCATGTATTATGCTCAGTTAATATTATGATGCAGAGAGATTTCATCACACCCCGTAATCCTTAACCAGTTGAAATACTTATTTATAATGAATTAATTAATTAGTTTCATTAATTCTCTCAATCTAGTAAATGTTGTACCATCGAGTGATTTAGTTAAAATATCAGCAATATTGACTTTAGTATTAACATAATTGAGTTTAACAACTTTCTCCTCTACTAGTTGTCTTATTTGATGGAATCTAAAGTTAATATGCTTGGTCCTCTGATGCTGTGTGTTGTGTGCTGCTAATGTTAAAGCAGCATGATTGTCAACACATAGATTAATGTAGCCAATCTTGAAACCCATTTCTAATAGAAGGTTTCTACAACTAATACCTTCATTGATGGCAGTTGTAATGGCCATATATTCAGCTTCAGATGACGATAGTGCAACTGTTTTCATTTTAGAAGAACCCCAGGCGATAATGTCATTATTCAGCATAACAATGTATCCACCATGTGATTTTCCATCTTTCACATGATTACCCCAACTTGCATCAACAAATACTGTGATACGATGATCGGTGGCTTCGTCATAATCTTTTAAAGTAACTTCTTTTGTTTTATCAACATATCTGAAGTCTTTGAAGTCGATTCCACAAGGTATTGAAGAACCAAATTTGACACCTACGTCTTTAGTTTGTAGCACATATTGGAATACGCGATGAGCTGCTTTCAAATGAGCTTGCTTTGGTGAGCTTAGGTGTGATGACAATGCGGAAACAGCAAATAGTATATCTGGCCTACACATTCTTGCAATGAATAGTAGTGCACCTGTTATTGATCTATATTTTGAGTGTTTTTCTTCGTTCAATGGCACAGACTCTGTAAAAGGGTTCCCTTCAAAACCTTTTTCCATTGGAGTTTTATAGGCTTTTCCGTATTCTTTAATATCACAGTTTGATGCCATTCGTTCAATTGTACTTTCAGATGACAGTTTCAGTGTATCTTCATTTGTTATATTGATTCCAATGAAAAGTTTAGGAGTGCCTAAATCTTTCATAATGAAGGCCTTGTTTAAGGCATTGATGGCAGGAACGATATCTTTATCAGTCTTGCCGATGATTAGAATGTCGTCAACATAAATAAGTAACATACAGTTTTTGGATATGTCTAAGAATAAACATGGTTCCGCAACTGTGTTGGTAAAACCATTTGTAGTTAATACGTCTTTCAGTGTATTGAACCGAATGTGTGGTGCTTGCTTAAGTCCGTATAGACTTTTCTTTAATTTCCAAACTTCACCTCGTTTTCCTTTTGTGTCTGGTGGAGGGACTAAGTATGTGTTGTAATCAATATTTCCATGTAAAAATGCATTCTTTACATCTAATTGCTTCATGACCCAATCCTGTTGTTTTGCAAAGGAGAGCATAAGTCTCAAAATGTCATCCGTAATGACAGGAGCATATTTATCGACATAATTTTCCCCCCTAGATTGTGTGAATCCTTTTGCAACCAAACGTGCTTTGAAACGATGAGTACCATTAGGTTCGACTTTGACATTGAAAACCCATCTAGCCTTTATTAATAAATTGCGTTTATTCACCGATGTTCTAGGTATGGAGCTGTATACATCTTGTTCTACCATTGATTCCATTTCAGCATCCATAGCAGCCAGCCATAGGTCTTTTTGTGGTGATCTAAGAACCTCAGAGTAGTTTTCTGGAATGTCATATGTGTGAGCATTCACAAGAAGATTAGTTTCTTGAGATTTAATAATGTTATCGTAGTTGTCTTCCAAATCATTAATATCAGCGGCGGATTCAAAAGGCTGATTCGATTGTTCAATGTTGGATTTCAAACGTTTGGGAGCAGGAACCTCTGTAATTAGTTCCGCAGCTCGCTGATAAAATGGAACTAATGCTAAGTGATTTTGAGTTGAGGAAAGACGACGTTTAGTACCAGACGTGAGAGGTGCTATGGCAATGTCATCTTCATCAGATAGTAGATCAATTGCATCAGTATGTATATGTTCTGGTGTGTGATAAGCAGTGTTTGATATTTGGGGTTGAGGTCTAGGTGAGACTGGAGCAGACGGAGTAGATGATGGAGGATACTCCACAAGAGGAGACAATGGTGTTTCTGTGATTGTAGTAAAGTTGTTTGAGGCAGGTTCAGATGGTGAAATGGTAACAGTGTGTGTAGTACCATCTGTTAATTTGAAAGTTGCTGTAGTACCAGTGGTAAGCGAGTTCGGTGGAACATTGATTACGATAGTGTTTGGTACAGTTGGGAGTAGAGTTGTATTAAGATTGCTTGTTTGTGGTAATGATATGTTTACCACAGGATTTGTAGAGCTTTCTTCTTCAAGTTGATTTGATGGAGTGATAGCAGTGGATTCTGAAGTGGATGAAGTATCCATAGAGTCAGAAGATGAATTAGAATCATTGTCATAGTCTGCATCAGAGTGATTGTCGACATTCATATCGTTGGAGAAGTCAGATAGATCATCAAGGTTAGCATCGGAGTGATCAATATCAATGTCCATAATATTTGAGAATTGCCCTTCTTCACAAGAATGAACAATTGATGGTGAGCCTTGATTAGGTGTGTATTCAGAGCCAGGAGTAGTGGGAGGCTCGATGTCATACGAGATAAGGACGAGTATTCAAGATTTGGGGAGGATAATTGGACATCAGCTGAGGAAATATGAGTATTGTTAGTGAACGATTCAAAGTTTAAGTTGTTGTCAACTGGATCTTCATCAAGTAGGTCGTCTAAACTTTCCCTACTCAATGGAAAACTATTCGGTAATGCCTTCCAGGCTGAGGTGCGTTGGATTCTGTTTGTTTCAGATGATAAACAAGCGCAATCTTGATTTTGTCTTCATAACCAATGAATATACCAGCAACTGATACATTGAATATCTTTTGGTCATTTAAATAGTTGTATCTAAATATCCGACACCCAAATGGTATAAATTTAGATGAGTCTGGGTCTGAATATCCTGTCATCATTCCTCGAGGAGTTTTGGTGAAGCCTTTTCTTACACTTAAATTGTGCAAGAACAAGGCGTGTCAAAACACAAATGGCCATATATGTGTGGGAACACCAGAATCAATGAAGAGTCGTTTCATTGTTTCCTTTATGTGACCAATAGTGCTCTCTGCTGAGCCATTTTGATATGAACTAACAGGTGCTGTAAGTTCATGAATGATTCCATTCGAAGCACAGTAATCATTCATTTAATTTGATGTAAATTCATTGTCTGTACAAAGATAACAAAGTGATTTGTTCTGTGGGCTCAATAAATTCTTAAATACCTTCAATAATTCAATTAGCTTTTGTGCTGCTTCCGTTTTAGTTGAATACATTTCTCCAAGAGTATATCCTGAGTAGATGTCTCGAGCTATAATTCCATACTGACCTTTGATTGGGCCAAAGCTATCAGCAGCGATTCTTTCGCCTAATATAGAGGTATCAATGGTTGTGGCACTTTTGCCATGTGCTTTAGTTACAGAACCAGCAGCACAAGTGTGGCACGTTTTGATAATTTTCGAGATAAACTGTTTGGTGTAATGATTGTATTTTGTCAGTTTATGGAGGCGATGAACACAATGTGGCCTCGTTTAATATGATCTGCCATAATGTTGTTTGAAATATTTTGAATGGATAAGTTTGTTTGGGATTCATCACTGCCACTTTCATTTTCGGTAGAATATTCTGAGTCTATATTGTTTTCAGTTTCATGCAT
The DNA here is from genome assembly GCA_003708095.3 of Saturnispora dispora. Classification (NCBI taxonomy): domain Eukaryota; kingdom Fungi; phylum Ascomycota; class Pichiomycetes; order Pichiales; family Pichiaceae; genus Saturnispora; species Saturnispora dispora. The sequence continues at coordinate 8,182 of PPND03000073.1, read as the reverse complement.
TGTGTTGAAAACAGATTGTGAAGACATATTTCTCTTGACATTCTTGTTCGTATTACTTTTAGTCATAAATAATCGAGAATTTTGATGAAGTTTGCATATGATTTTACCATGTTGGTTTTTGATACAGCTTTTCTCTCCGAGGTGAATAGTATATTTTTGTTCCATTAGTAAGCCAGCGGAAATGAGGTTTCAATGGGCTTCCGGAAATATAACAGCATCTTTAAGTATCATATTTTTATTGACTCTGTAATCACCTAATTGTTTGGCATATAACATTCCTCCAATTGTTTTGATTGAAGTTAGTTCATCTCTTATATTGTAGACACCTTCAGTGAAATTTAGAACATGGGATGTGGAACCACAATCTAGGATAAATTCTGGACCATTATTTAGTATTGAATTTGAATCTTCGATATTGTTACATTCTGCAGAGTAAAAATTGTTGAACTTGTTATTGCTATTTAAGAAACGATAAGGGACCGACTCAATTGGAACGGCATTACTATAAACGTTGCATTCATCTTTAGCGGAAGAATTGGTTTCACTGTAATTCACGTCGCCCTTAGAATCTTTAGCGTTTTCTCTAACTTTTTTCTTCTTAGATGAATTAGACCCATTACAACTCTTGTCGCTTTTGCTACTAGTTCTATCACTAGCTCCATCATTAGCTTCGGTATCGTTGTTTGAAGTGGTGGTTGAATGAGAACTCTTTTTGTTGTTTCCTCCGGCGACATAGTTGACGTCTTTAGGTTTTGAAATGTTGTTCTCTCTCAAGTATTTCTTTACTTGACGATGGATGCTTCTTGGGTTGATGGATAAATAGTCTTCATTTAAATTATTGAAATGGAAGAATAACCTTAATTCTTTTTGTGGAATTCTCATATACAAAGCTGAGTTTAGTTCACCAATAAGGTCTGGTACATAATACATTAATGTAAGACCTTTATTAAGTATTGTATCAATAATAGCTGTTTTTGTTTTTTGAGAAGTAATGTCTAGCAGTTATCTTAGCTAATTGATCCATTGTTCCATATGCGTTTTTCATGTCGAAAAACAATTCAAGATTGTAGTCACTCGATACCTCACTGATGATATTGTATTCAAAGAAGGAGTAGAGTGTTACATTGATTATTCTACCAAGTCTTGGTAGAGGGATGTCAGAAACTTGAGCAATTGTATCGTAACCAAACAGTCTTTCAATTTCGAGTGTTGCGTCTGTGCTTCTAAAGCATCTCATAACATATTCAAGGTAAAGTGGCCAGTCATAACCATTTGTAGAACGCTTTTCAAGAGGATAACTTTTAATTGTAATGGAAAGAGCATTAGTAAGTTCCTCTGTGATGTCAGCGCTTAGGAATGGTTCAGCCATCATAGATGTAGTGTAGGTTGTCATTTAATTAATTTGGAAATTTATCAGAGGTTAAGGATAAAGATTGGATATCCGATAAATCCAGAGTTTTTTTACTCAAACCGTTAATTATAAATTAAGTATAAATTGGGTTTAAAGTCAAATAGGTTGACTGTTTATATTATTTCGGATTAAGGATTAGTTTCTTAATTAGTTTATTGATTAGTAATACCAGGTGTCTCGATCGACTTCGGTAATTGTTTGTACTGACACATTACGGTTTATTTGTAAGAAATGAGCGTAAGACATAATTACAAACATTATCTACAATAAATCATAATGTGTCGTTAATGCAATTAGCCGAAGTCAAACGTGATCTTTAGTCTTACTAATCAAGAAACTAATTCTTTAATCCGAAATAATATAAATAGTCGTCATATTTGACTTTATTTTCACTTTGTACTTGACTTATAATTAACGGTTTGAGTAAAAAACTCTGGATTTATCATATTCAGCTTCAGTTGATGATGCAATTGTTTTAATTTCTTAGAACCCCAAGCAATAATGTCATCATTTAACATCACTATATAGCTACCTTGAGACTTTCTGTCAATCACGTGATTTTTATAACTAGCATCGACAAATACAATAATTCTATGATCAGTCTCCTCATCATAATCTTTCAAAGTAGCTTCTTTGGTTTTGTCAAAGTATCTGAAATCCTTATGCTTAGTGTGACACGGGCTAGAGTTACCTAACTTAAGACTATGATGTTTAGTTTGCAATAGGTAGTGCACAATCCTGTAAGCAGCTTTCAGATGAACGACTTTAGGAGAGTTTAGATGACTGGATAAAAGTGAGACAGCGAATGAAATATCAGGTCTAACCATTCTAGCAATGAATAATATTGAACCAACTATCGACCTATATTTCTCATGTTAAGTTTCGTTGAGCTGCTTACTCTCATCTGATGCATTGCCTTCTAAACCTTTGTCCATTAGCGTGATTAGAGATCTCTGGTTAACAGTAACTTTGTAATTGAGGTTATCTTTTCAGTTGTCGATTGTAGGGATAGATGAAGCATGTTACCAATGAACATTTTTGGAGTACCGAGGTCTTTCATCACGAAAGAATCTTTCAAAGTTTGAACGGCTTTGGCCATTAGCTTTTCCGTTTTGGCAACAATCAAAATATCATCAACACAAACTAGTAGCATGCAGTTCTTGGTAGGATTTAGAAATAGGCAAAGTTCTAGGGTTGAGTTGGCGTAATGTTTGGCGTTAAGTGCATCTTCAAAGTGTTGAATTAGATGTACGAAGCTTGTTTCAGTCCATACAAACTTTTCTTAAGCTTCCAAACTTTGCTTCTTGTTTTTGTAGTACCGTCAGGAGGAATCATGTAGGTGTCATAGTCAATGCTTCCGTGTAAAAATGCGTTTTTCACATCCAACTGTTTGATTAACTATTTTTGCTGAGTGGCAAAGGAGAGCATCAATCTCATAGTGTCGTCTTTGATAACAGGTGCAGATTTGTGAACATAGTTCCTCCCTTTGGTTTGTGTGAAACCTTTAGCAACGAGACGAGATTTGAAACAATAGGTACCATCAGCTTCAGATTTGATATTGCGGTGCATTAACTAAAAAATACTCTTTGGTATATGCTTCCTTTTCACTTCTGTGTATAAATTATTCAAAAATCGATTGTATTTCACTTTGAATAGCTTCCAGCCATTTATATATATTTAGATATAAGACCATGTTCATAAGAAACAGGAATGGCACTGGTTATTAGAAACTAACATATGTGTTATCATCCTTCGAACTATGAGTTGATTTATAATATTTGATCTAGTTTGTTGGAATCTTGTTAGTGATTTTGCTGAATTAGGAACTTTAACAATCTTATATGCACCTCTATTTGTCGATATAATTGACATGGTGGTTTTGAGTATATCAACTAAAGCAGTTGTAGAAGTAAAATTTGTTTTCAACTTCCTATTAAATGTTTGTTCACGTGCTAACTTGGTTTTAGAGTTATGTCTCAAATTTTTAGTACTAGTTTCTTGCATAATAGTATCCTCTGCACTGAGATCTCCATTAAACGACTAATGACTTGAAAAAAACTTTTCTTTAATTGATGGTAGCTTACGTTGACGTTTGTCAATATTATTCTTACCTATTTCGAATTTGAGATTTTATTCTGTTCTTTAGTGCTTATAATGAATTTGTGTTGCGATTTGTTATTTGTTTACCACTATTCCTTATTTTATCTAGCGTCCCTTGACTTAATAGCCTCTTTTCTTTGATTTTAGGGGTTGTTGCGGGTGTTATATCCACTAATTCCACATATGGAGTAGTCGTCACTACTTCGGGATCCTCTTCTAGGTCTTCAACCTGCACTCTATACCTGACCGTACTTGGAGTTTCTTTATCACGATTGATTAATGTTTGTTTATCTGAACTCATTGAGGGTGGAGTTTTCTCAATTTTATATCTGAACAATCGGAAAACATCTCAATATCCGATGTATCAGAGGGAAATATTGTTTGATCCCCCATTATCACATCTTTGTCTCTAGTATTATTTGATGGAGATAATTTATTATTTTCATTCGTCAGGGTTTGCACTGGTTTTCTATAGTTATTGCTATTTTTGGTACTAGTCGTTGAGTTATCTGTTGTATAATATCCGTCTATATCAACATATAACTTTTGTCTGTCGTCCATATCGTTATTTAAATATTGGAATTCTTTCAAGGTGTATTCATTTGGTTCTGCATAAAATGGGTCACCAAACGTGATGAAATTTAGAAATACACATCTTCGTTTGAAAAGGGATCCTTTTCATACTGTTGTTCTAACCAATCCCTATTTAGCGGAAAAATCGTATCAAGAGATTTCCATGCAGAAGATGTTCTAATCTTTCGATTAATATGATCAGAAGTTAGAACAATCTTGTATGAATCACCTTCATATCAGACAAATATGTAAGGGTAGGAACACTAAATAGTTTCTACCCCCTTTTGTAAAGGAAAAGTTGATACACGTAAGAAAAAAAAAGTTTGATGAACCGATTTATTTTTTTCGATAATCTGCAAATAGAGGATACAAATTGCTTAGATTCATAAAAATGGTTTGAAAGAAAAATTGCATGATTGAAACTGTATCCCTCCATAAATTTTTTGGAAACCTGAATCAGTATGCATGTTTCTCATATTTCTCTTAAAATAACCTATAGTGGATTCAATTACACCATTTTGATCACTGTGAGCATTATGCTCTTAAATACTGCTATTATCATTGCTAAGCTTTTTCAACTTCTTTGTCCTAAATTCACCATCAGTATTTAGATGTACAAGTTCAGCATCCTTTAATCTAAGTAATCTCATAGATAGTTTCAATATTGAGATCAATTGTTGACTTGCATCTATCCCATTCTCAAGCACCTTACCAATGATGTAGCCAGAATAAGCATCTCTAACTAAAACACTATACTGGTCATTGATGCGACCTAATATATTCACATTTAATTTCACCCAATTTAGCTGCTGAATGTGATGATCGCTTGTTTCAATGTAACATTTCCAGCACATCTACTACATTTCTTCAACATCCTATTAATTCTTTATTAGAGTTATCACTCTATTTCAATACCTATAGTAATTGTTCAAAACCTGCATGCCCCAATGAAATATGTATATTTATGAGTAAACCTCTTTACGAGCGGTTATGTTGAATGTAAAAGAAAGTTCTTCACCATATACTTTAAACAAATCTCCTTCATGGAAGATCTTAGCTATGACTTCACTATTGATAGTAAATAAAATAGGTGGATCTGTTAGGGAAACCCTATATCCGTCCTTTATCAACTTTGACACCGACATAATGTTCCTTGAAGCAGTTGGAACATATAACACATCCTTCAAAATTAGCTTATTATTGAATTTGTAATCACCAACTAGTTTTGAATTTTTTACTATTAGAACTGTTTTGCAGTTTCTTTGACTTCTTATCATAGGTTTTATTTTTGTTCTTGATATAATTGGCCTCACGTTCTTACTTCTCAATATTATCTTCAGCCAATTCTACCCAAATTTTTGCAGATAATTAAAATTCGTTCATGGAAATCAATAGGGTCAATATCAGCTGAACCAATTACTTGACTTTGTTTTCAATCAATGTAATCATTATTTTCCATGACTTTATACCAGCTTTCCTTCCTGATCTTATTTATAATAAGATATTTGGTTGTAACTGAAATATTATTTTCGTAAAACTTTGAAACTTCAGAGATATTTGTTAGTTCTGAAGCAGATAGTAGTTTTGGTAAGTCTTTCAAAAAGGCAATAATCAAATTAGTTTTAGTTATACCATCAACAGTAAACTAACTCTTCTTTACTTTCAAATATAAGGGGTTGTTTGTTAAGGCGTCATTGTTACCAAAGGCCAATTTATCAAAGAAATTAACCAACGAGCTATCAACAACTTGTTCAACTAGTGGTTGTAAATTAAAGATTTTATTAGCTTCCAAAATCTCATCAACCGAATGAGTAAAGATATCGGTTTTCAATGCACTTCTTAGATAATCGACAAATTTAGGCCAATCAGTGCCTCATTTGAGTCTCTTACTTGATGCTCATTTCTTCAGAATTTCATTGCAAGTGTTTGTAATTATTGGCGTCAACGCTAAAATGAAAACATAGGTTAATCTGTTCTTTGAAGCTGCGGCGTCTGAACATTACTTTCAATTTTGGCGGGGTTGACATTCATATTGTGATCGAGTGTGCCAGGGGCTTTTGATTATTCCAATGTGTTGTTAGTAGCGTTTTGCTTTTTGCTGCTTGCGTACTTAGTAATTCTTTGGTTGGAATTCATTTTGTTTTATTCCAAGAATTTAATTTGTTTGTGCTGTTCTGTGTACATTTTTCATTGATAAAGATTGGAATCTGTTACCTTTTATGTATAGCCATAATAACGAGATATTTTTCTCAATTAAGAAAAGAATACTAACTTATATATATCTTTATCAGATAGTCTTTTATATTAAACACTAGGTTAGATTTTAGCGTCAAGTTATGGATTGAATTATATTGACACAAGTTCAGTCTGAATATATTTCTGTTAATTCTTAGATTAGACCTCATTAACTAAGTCAAACCAATACAAATTGGGTTACCTGATTGATCATATACAATTAGCCAAAGTATTAATAAGACAAGAAGAATTGTTAGTCTGGAAATATGTTCATGCAGGAAATGCACGTCAACAGCTTTTTACATTATCTTTTCTTTAATAGTTTCAATTAGGAAATTGTAACCTTTAGAGCGGCTTACTTATTGTTTTAACTTTACTTGACAAATTTAATATTGTTGAATCACATTCATTTTCCAGTTATATTTTGTGTATAAATGGCGGTTATTTTATTTTTTACTTTATACTTTAATTTTGCTTATTCAAACATTCCGAACATCTTTTAAGAGTCCAAATCAAAAGAAATAAATGCTTGCCACTGATGCAAAACGCTTGACACTATTTCAGAAGTTTTTTGTGCTGAGAATGAAAGTCAAATCTGATTCATTTCACTAATAGGATAATTCGTTTTTAATTACAACGAAATAGCAAGAGAGCTATGAAAAGCTTTCATTATTGAACGTGAAACAAATTTAATTTAATGTAGCGAATACTCTCTCACTAACGTTTCAAAAGGAGGAATGTTGTTTTGGGCATCAATTATTTTTTTTGATCTTGGAATTTGAGCAATTATGTTAACACCCAAAGCTCTTAACGTTTTGGCGTTATCTTCATTAATGTTGCCGTTCAAAATAACACCCAACACATGGATGTTGTTATTCTTTAGAATATCCAGAGTCATCAGCGTATGATTTAACGTACCAAGTTCCGACCTAGCAACAACAATTGTTCCGGCACAAGCAAGCTGCTTAATAAGATCCATTGTATATTTTGTCTCGCTAATTGGTACCAGAACACCGCCAGCACCTTCAACAATAATTAAATTGTTTTCATTAGGCGTACTGGGAACTTCAAGCTTTTCCAATTCTATATCGCTGGCATTTTCCAAAACTGTACATCTCCAGGGACTAAGTGGTTTTTGGTATGCCAATGCTGGCGTGCATATAGTTGTTGCTTTAGGAACACCTCCAGATTCAGACAGAAGCTTTTTAACTGCTTCTGTATCACCGCAATCTTCTTCTAAACCAGTTTGAATTGGTTTCCAATAGTCTGCACCCCAGCATTTGACTAAAAGAGCAGAAATAAAAGTTTTACCAACATCAGTGTCAGTTCCGGTGATAAAGATTGGAATATTACCCATATTTATTTAAGATATGAATTTTTTAACAAATAGCAAACAAGAAGTAACAGCAAGTTCTACTCTTTTTAACTCAAAATACCTCCCAACGTAAAAGATTATGTTGATGATGCAAGATCTTCAATTCGTGAAGCAATAGAGTCATGTGTGAATCATTTCTCTTCAAAAATAACTTTCAAAAACGCGCGATGCATATTGAATCATCCTTAATCATATGGCGACCACATTGGTGCCCAACAAAAAGAGATGGCAATTCACTTGTTTTCCAATTAGTATAAGTATGGCATAAAACCTTAGAAATAAGTAATTAACTGAGCTAGTACTTTTTTGATTATTTCACTTTAAAGAGCTTTTTTAACCTAAAATGTCTGACACAAAAGAATTGCTACAATTTGATAAGGACCACGTTTGGCATCCATATACATCTACCATCAATCCGTTACCTTGTTTTTTAGTCGGTTCAGCGAATGGTGTTAATATCCAATTAGAGACTGGTGAGACTTTGGTTG
>PPND03000072.1:0-13977 GCA_003708095.3 Saturnispora dispora | reverse complement strand
TGCACCTTTAGGAACACCATTCTATAAGAATGTTAACTTTTTCAAATTGTTCTACACTAAAGGTTTAAGCTCGATGTGCTGCACCAGTGTTTTACCAATTTTGACACAGAGTTTACATTTCCTTTTCAAGTTAGTCATTCCCGAAGATGGCTCGACCTTTGAAAACTTTTTGTCATATTTTAGCGTTGTGTTTGACATGGCAATGTCTTCTCTTGACATATGTGCACTTTCATACATGACATTGAGCGAGACAGGCTATTTTCAAAGTTTCAAACACATTATTACTATTTGTCGTCAAAAGCGCTGGCATACATTAAAAAATATTCTACTTATCAATTTTTCTGTTTTCATTTTTGTTGTACTTTTTACACTAGGAGAGTTTCTTGTTGTCAGCGGATGTTCCTTCTTATTTGGCCTTATTTTCAGGACAGGCTACATTTCTATAGAATCTGAGTACTTTAACGGAATATCTGAGCCAATTGCAGAAATGATTCATACATTAGCATTATGTAGATTCATTTTGCCAATTTTGGTGAGCGAAAGACTGGAAATGAAACGTCAGAAAAACTTCATAAAGCTTCAAAATATCCAAGCTAGCTCAGAAAAGTCGTCCGAAAATGTATAATTAACAACCAATTTTTTAATTATTTTCTGTTTGACTTGAACGATAAAAACACGTTTGTATTACATTTATAATATAACAAATCTTGTACATAACAATTAATCACCGTAGATTTTCTTTTCAGCGGCAACAGTAATCTATTAATCAAGTTTTTGTATATTGTGTATCAACTAAGCATAATAAATAAATGTCAACAAAACCAAACAATATAATGAAGCATGTCAGTAACAACAAAATTTAACGGAAATATTGATGCTTTTAATATGACAAAGTTTTTCTTCACTTTTAAGTATTACACCTTCAATATGTTGATATGTCCAAAATTAACACTGGACTCAGCAAATGTTATCTTGTTATGTTACAATTTCCGTATAGCGGTAATAATGATTTAGTTTGCTTAATTAAAAAGTGTATAATAACTAATATAAATTAAAATGTGGGGACTGCCTTCTATATTAGAGATTACATTAGATTCTAGATCATCTAATAAATAATAAGAAGCTTTATTGTCTTGAACATTTCTTTTTAAGAATGGCATAGTAAATATGCTCAGTGTCTTCTCTTATTATTTCAACATGTTACTCTTCCACACTAATTTTCATAATTTCCTCTTTATGTGATCAAAGAACATTAAACAGATTTGTTGGAAGAAAGAAATCAAAGTTATTTTTATCGTAATAAGTGAATAAGAACATGATCTCTAGAGTGTGGTTCTAAATTACAGGAGTAATTGAATGAAATAATGCAAATAAAATGACTGAATAATCCCAAATATGACAACTATATTCAGTATTAAGTGGATATGCAATAGTTTTGATTAGATCTTTAATTACATTTCAGGTTTGAGTGTACTTTCTAGTACATCTATAATTTTTTCACCACTGAAGTGAATATAGATCAACAGATCAGTTATATAGCTTACATTACTTATATTCTACGAAATCGATGAGCTAGATTATATTGAATGTTTAATATAAGTGGATGTAAGTTAATATGATTCATGCATAGTTGAGTATAGCTACGCTACTAACAAAAACAAAAATTACTATTACTTCCATAACAAATGATGTATTCTTTGGAAATGAATTTACGGATAAAAACAATTACGCACCTAGGAATGCTGCGTAAAGTTTTATCCACTACTGTTGGTCTTACATATTGTAAATATATTGATATCTTACTGTAGTGTTTTTTATTTTCATACAAAAATAGTATGAGAGTACATGAGCAGCTCATGTAAAGTCATTGTTAATATTATTGAACGCAAACTATTATCTAAGCTCAGTCTCCATGTACCATTCTATAAAGTAACTGCTAGATATCACGTAGAAAATGGTGCAGTCCCAAAGCTAGCTTCATAATAAGAATGAGAATACAGTTACAATATTATAATATCCCTTATCACCAGCACTTACGCCATCTCTTGTAGTATAATAAGTGGCATTCTTTAGATAGAAGGCTATTTATTATTCCGACATTATGTGAAATTTAACTCATCACCTTCAATTTTAAATATTTCTTTTATGGTGTATAACAACCAACATTGAACTTGAAACGCTTTCTGATTACAAGTGCCGCACTAGAGCCGTTAATGGAAGTGAAGTGGAAATCTGCAATGAAGGTAACAGCTGTAAAGTAGGAATATATTAGCTTTTTTACTCATGTAAACACTGATTCCATGTACAGAAGTACTTCTAATGTTTACAAATCATCACCAAACGGCGAATGCGCTTTTTTTTAATAAATCACCTACTAACAAGTTCGGTTGCTTTGCTGACGATTATTGTTCAAAGTTTTTGCGGCGTTAATTCTTATTGTGAGGAAACCTTTTGTTACTTCGGAAAAAGATTTTGCCGAGTATGATGCTGAAAAAGCTAGTCCTCTGAACAAATAGGCCATAAATGCTGTAAATTTGGGCGGCCAAGTTCTGTACTAATAATCAAAAGCTTAATCTTTATAGATGAATAACATACTAGTAGACAAACATTTTGAACATTAAAATAAACCATGCAATACTTTCTTTTTAATTTTTTTGAAGTACTTAACAAACCAAATTAATTTGCATGGTGATATTTTCATAGTTGGTTTTTGAACAAAAGAGCAAAAGCCAATTATTTTTTATTATGATTTAAACATCCAACTTGGTCACTAACTTTATGATTTATGATCTACTTTGAAAGCAAACAAACAAACTACACTGATAGGAACTTAAACATTCCGGCCTAGCAATGCGGCATATGCATATTGTAGTACACTTTTAGATTGAAAACGACCATGCCATGATTGCTTTTTTGGGGTGCGTCTTATGCAGGTTATCTTTCTTTGGTCAGCATGATCCTCAATAACGTGCTCGGTAAAAACATTTTCTGATAACAATAGCTTTCACCTTTTAGCAAAGTGCTTAATGCCGTAAAATCATCAAACAATAATAGTCAGCCAATAGAAAATGAACTCAAAGAGTTAAATAAATCTATAAAGGAGAAATAAAATCTTGCTAAAAACGAAAAGTACTTCTTTATGTGGGAGCAAGTTCTCACATGGGTAAAAAATTTTAACATCCTCTTGCTTTCTACGGCGGTTTATTTTTCACTGATTTCTGCCTTACATGTATCAATAGTCCCGGTAATGCACTTGCAATACGACATTGTAAATTACATGCCGATTGCTGCTACAGAAAAAAAACCACAATAAATGTAAAGCTTGAAAAGAAGTTAAAAGAATGTGTAACTTTTAAAAGAATTTCAACGAACTACATTTTTTTCCGTTCTATAAAATAACCGTAGAATTGTAAAATCGTTCCATTGGTGTATAAAGAAACATGTACTCTATATTGGTTCTGAATACAGTGCATTGGAAGTGGTATTAATTTATTGTACATAAATTGGCACATAAAGTGAAAATTAATGGATGATTTATTAGATATAAACTTTTAGTGACAAAAGTGTTTGATGTTTAGTAAGCTTCATTGCTTTTACATATGCCTTGTACAGTTCTTAAGGTTGGCCTATTAAATAGGCCTAATGTTTTTTTTTATTGATCATTTTATTGAATCCAGTGAAATCTTCAAGTGAGCGTTCAAATCTCCAAGGTTCCAAGATAAGTAATAATGAGATCTATTGCCTTTAAGCAAGTTGATGTGTTCACATCAAAGCCATTTATGGGCAACCCTGTTGCTGTTGTCATGGACGCTGAGGGACTTTCTACTAAAGAAATGCAAGTGATTGCCAATAGGACAAATTTATCTGAGACCACGTTTGTTTTACCACCAAGAAGCCCCCCAAGCAGATTATTGTGTACGTATTTTTTCTCCAGCTGATGAGTTGAGGTTTGCAGGTCACCCTACTATTGGCACAGCGTACGCCTTAATTGAACGTGACAAAATTACTGCAAAAGACGGACTGATAATACAAGAATGTGACGCTGGATTAATCAATTTGACTCTCACTTGCACGTCAAGAAGACCATTGATTTACTTTGAGCTACCGGAGCATGTAATCAAAGTTTTGAACCCAAATCATATCGATGAGTTAGAAGGCATTTTAGGTTGCCATATTGATCGTCAACTCGCACCTGCTTTAATTGATGTTGGCATTTCCTGGATTGTAGTTCATACATCTGATCCAAGTGCAGTTTTGGCGGCCATCCCCGACTTTAGCGCCCTAGCAAAGCATGATGCAAGGTTGAATATATCCGGCATTTGTATATATCCGGCATTTGTATATATGCAGAGTCATCAGAAAATGAAATTGAAGTTCGCTCTTTCACACCAGCTTGGGGAATGAATGAAGATCCTGTTTGCGGTAGTGGAAATGGTAGTGTTGCTGCATTTATTCGTTATTCTGATGAAAAGCACGGTTTGGATGAAACAAAAATACGGTCCTCACAAGGGAGAGTCTTAGGGCGTAACGGGCATATAAATCTCACTTACTCTAAGGAACGAATACTTGTTGGTGGGACAGCAATCACTTGTATTGAGGGAGTTATCAAACTTTGACTTTTAGAAAGAAGCAGCTTGAGTTTGGAACATTTTAAACACCAAATTGTACAATATTAGACTGAGATCGTCTACAGAGGTGGCCTTTTTCTGAGATGCAAGGAAAATTCACATTTTTTTTCGTTTCAAAGCACAACTTTCACCTGTCTTCAAATGAAGTTACCCACACTCAAAAAATGAAATCCCTACGTTCTGCCCAAGATAATTGAAAAATATAGCAAGCATCAAAAGAGGCATATTTATAGTCCTTCTTTAACAAAATATTAACATGCAAGAGTTTGACTAGACGATTGAATCAGTCATGTGAACGTTTAATACAGTAGGCAAAGCGTTTTTGTTGACAAAGTTTCTCACTGAAAACATGATACTTTATGCTGGATATGGTTTACAATTACAACATCATTTTAAATACAGGTTTTGAAAACTACACAGACTACTTTATAAAGCAACAGTTAAATTCAAGTAACCTCTTCTCAACTGCTAACTATATCACAAACACTCGTCTATTTACTTATAAAACTCTGATGAGGGTTCTTGTAAGATATAGTTACTAGATATATTTTGTGATGAAATCTCTGCACATCACAAAATTAACTGAGCATAATATATGCAAAATAACAATAAGATGTTGAAGAGATTTGCTAGAAATCAGCGTAAGACATAAATACAAACATAATCTATAAATAAACCATCCTGCGTCGATAATACAAATAATTGCCAAAGTCGATTGTGACTTTTAGTCTTACTAATCATAAAACCAATTCTTTAACCGAAATAATGTAAACAGTCGTCATATTTGACTTCATATTTGCTTTATACTTAATTTATGATGAACGGTTTGAGTAATAAACTGTGGATTTATCACACTGTGGACGTAAATTCTTATGCTGAAATTCATTTAAACAGAAAGAGAAACTTATAAAGATTTCAAATCCAAAGATAAATCAATATATCGCCGACCGAAGATTAAATTTTTGATACTCTTTTTTTTTACTAATTTCACCAATGCAAAATAGCAAAATAATTTTTTGACTGGTTCGTAGATCAGTTCAGAATTGATTAAAACTATTTAGAAGGTTTGACCTCAGAATCTTCCCAGGCAAAGCTCATGGCAGTAGTCAAAGTTAAGGCTGTTAAGGTAAATCCAGCATAGATACCTGGACGGAAAGCGCTACGAATTGATATGTTGGTCAAAGAAATCCAAAATGTTGCAAGAGCTATTGAAATTGAACACCTTTTATCGCCGCCGAAAAATGGCCACTCAATCATTGATGGCTGATGAGAAATCGGCTGAAGACTCAGCTCGTTTTCAAAGTCATTATTCTCTGGGGAAAGCATTAAAGGGGTCGCATTTGATAGGGCAACTATAATTGAAGATGTAAGTAGTCCTCCCCGTAAAAGATTTGGCTTGGACATCACTGAAGAATTCGTTTACAGTTAATAGATTATTAACAAGGATAACAGCAAGTCAAACGGTTTATATATTTGCTGGATCAATAACGGAGTTTAACTGTCGTGCACCCGTTTTTTGAAAGATTGAAATCTCGAAGTAATTTCGCCTGTAAGCGTGATGAAAATTTAAGTACATAAATCCCGCAATTAAAAAGAAAATGTGGGACGTAATTAAATAGTTTGGAATTCAATTCAACGCAAAGTTTTGTTGCTGGCTACAGATTTGGCCAAGATTATTAATATGATATTAACACTGACGTCGAGCAAGCGGTGTATAGAGAATTTACAGCTTAAAATTTAAACTATCGTCTTGGACCCAGCTTTTTCATCTGTGTCTTGAGAAAAAATGCTATTGTAAAAAGGCTTTTATTCAAATGGGGATAGCGCAGAAACACATTGTTGCGTTTTTTATTTGCTTGGTAATGCCTGAAGATTCAAATTTACAAAAGCAATTATACTTTTACTATCGACCATTGATTGCTGGATTGTATTTGCAAGACTTGGCCTTCGCGGTTATAATCAACAAGGGCGCCTTGTTTCACCTATAGTCTTCAACACTTTTTTTAAGTAGCTCGCATAGGTGGAAATATTTATAGGCTGTATAATGCCTTGATGTAAATATTTTGACAATGAACGCTGCCGATAATTGAACACCAAAACAAAGTACAAACTTTATTAAAAAGCTAAGGCCCATGCAAGAACAGTCCTATATTTGAAATAGAAACATAAAGCAATGGCAGGCTTTTATTATTTGCATGCCAATTGATGTATGTGTATAGCCTATATAGCGTAAACACTTTACAGTTACCTCAGTCCGCCTCATTAGAAGTAGAGAAAATTAAAACAATGTTTGATTGTATGACTAGATTGCCAAAGGTTTACTTTCAAAACAATGATAGAGGGGCAGAAGTTGGTGATTATCTAAATATACAAAAGTCTTTTCTTAAAGGATTAGTAATGCTGCCAACGTAATTCAATTTTGCTATAGCGTAATTAAGAAAAGCAAAAATTGAGACAAAATCACTGATCACTTGTGTAATATAAACAAAAAATCTTTCGTTCTAAGTTGTAAGCAGTTTAAAATACAGTATTAAGGCAATACCAGTGATTCATTCTTTACATTTCTTGGCTGAGAAGTAAAGTTGATGAATGCCCTTACAACATGCCTTTGATGGTGTTTTTGTTAATCAGTATAGGCAGCATTTTACACGCTCAAGTGGCTGTTTAAGAGTTTAGTTGTCAGTCAATAGTATCGCACATAGCAACAACGGATTTATGAGTTAATGCAATTTGGATAGCGATCTGCAGGTACCGTGCCATGTCGTGCTATCGTACTATTTGTTTAGGTATCAAAGAATATGGTACTGAAAAGTGTAAACAATAACAGTCAAAAGTGCTAAACTCTGTGGTTTATTTAAGTTTAAGTTTTTGAACATGAAAACAAAACGCTGAAGTAGAGTATCGTTAATGGAAAGTTCAAAGATTCACTGTTCAATAGTGATTGATAGTGTCGCATTCTATTAATAAATTTCTTTCAATAGTATTTTTTTTCAAGATTTTACATTATGCATAGAAATTAGATCTTACGGCGTTATTATTACAAATTTTTAGCGAGACCTTAAGCATTTGCAACATTCTGCATCTGTCTTAAAGGAATTAATCCGCTGAAAAAAATTTTTTTTTGCTTTTAAAGTGCAGATGATATTGCCAAGATTTTTAAAGATAAAAGGTGTTCAAAGCTTTTTACGTGGTAGAAATTTACAAAGAAAATTCAAGCGGCTTACAAGAGATAACAACCAAGACTACTATGGATAGGTATCATTTTTATGAGACGTTTCTTGTTGGCTCTAGTATTATTGGTCTTGCGAATGCAATCATTCCAGCATCGACAAACAACTTGTTTGATGGAGGCAATCAATATGATGAAGTTTTTACAACTGACAACAGCAAGTCACAGTGGAGTGAACTTTTAATTGAAAAGCAGAGCACTGTTATATACATTAGTACACTTTACTTCTGGCACCGGGTAGCAAAGTTTAACTGCAAAGGACAAGGCAATCGGTCGGGGTTATGTTATGCTTCATTAGCCGGTTTAGGTGTCTTTACTGTAGCTCCACTAATAAAGAGCAACTTAGTTGGTCACAAGGCTACTAAGTGAAAAATCGCAGCTGTGGGCAAGACTCGTAACTAGTTCAATGTATGCGAGTTGTTCAACATTAGTTGTAAGATACTCTAAGATGTGTGTGAGGATTTGGCGTCTCAATGGTAATTAACAAATTAATAGTTATTTCATTTTTACCACAAGAAAGGAGAAGCAGCGGTTGATGGCTTTTTTTTGATTATCATCAAAAATCCGCAAATGTAACCATGGATACGCATTTCTAATTGGGATTTGGGTAATTGTTTTTGTTGTCACTATGTCCAATTTTATAAGTGATCCGTCTCTGTTTTTCTCATTGTATTCGAATGATCTGAAAGAAGAAAAAATGAAAAATTCTAGTTTTTTACTGTTAATTGTTCTACTGTTTGTTCCCTTCATTTTAGAACTTGTTCTTGTTTTCTTTGGTTTAAAGAAATATATATCCAAAATGGTGTCGATTGGATTTAGCTTTTCCACTTATGGTATCATAATATTTGCATTTTTTTTATTGTTGATTTCTAACTCCATTGCGTTCTTGCTTTTAATTGCGGGGGCTTCATGTATATGGTTCAGAAAATGGCTAAAAAAAACAAAACTATTTTAGATCAACGGACATTGAGTTAAAATAATTGTCAAGCCATGAATCCAATAATGTTAAATCAAGTTAAGCATTAAATACAACTTTGGTCAATGTTAAATTTTTGGTTTGACAAAACGACATTCTTGTTAAGATTTTTCCTTATGCATAAATTACATCTTGAAATCTGATATACGTTATCTTTTTTTTATTAGTATAAATTAGAAAGTTGTCTTTTAGGCTGCTTTACTCATTGTGCTCAGGTTTTATTTGGCTAACTCGATAATTTTCAGAGGACCACTATGGTTCACATTCTGATTAATTTTTTGTGTGTAGAGGATGTTTTATTTTCGAATTTATACAATTTGTAATATTGAAATTTTTAGAACATGGTTTTAGGAAGTATACTTTAAACTTAAATTAGAGTTTAATTTTACAATAGCGGATAGATAAACCAAAAAATATAATGTAGACCTCAGTATTTTACATCTTAACTCAACATCATATAGACATCAAAGTGCTAAAAAGATTCGTCAAAAATGTTCATTGATTGTGTACCAAGCACAACATAAGAGGTGAAACCAGCATTATAAATTGATAAACTGTAACATATCTGGCATGGAATTTCTGAACATCATATTCCACATTGTTTTTTTTGAAGAGTTATGTCAAAAATCAACGTGTTACGTATAATAATGTGAAAACCATGGTCTATTTGCTCTGTCAATACATTCCTGGTTCAAAAAAACAGTGCTGCCCTCCGCCAACTTAGTTGATTGACCCAGGAATCACAAAAATATGCATAATAATCAATTGTTACGAGCGTTGATTACTCAGCAAAAAAGTAAATTGCTGGCCTCATATTGTGAATAGATTTGTTATTCCTAATGAGCCAAGATAGCTCAAATGGTAATTTGAGAATCCAAAAAACATAGTTTTAGTGGAACTATCAGCATAATTACCTGGGCTGCAATAATTCTGCTAAAGCCAGGCAACTATTCCACTCCAAAGTAACTCCAGTTAACTATCGTCTATTGGCATTGCACTTCAACCTACGTAGCAATAATTATTAAAGAGTTAAAACTAATACCTGTTTAAAATTGTATAAACCTTAAACTCAAGGCATGCATGAAACACAACGTACGTACATATATCATAACTTAAACCACCAGCAATTAGCGCTTCCCATTGTGTGTCACATTTTATAGTAGAATTACTTGTGATGCATTGAAATTTTCTACCAACGTTTCATTGATATCTTCGGGATGAATGCCTGACAGAAAAGTGTGGTCTCCTAATATCTCGTACTCATAGTAATGCCCATGTTGTGTCCAAGAGCTTGCACATCTGCCGACAAGTTTAGCTGTCGAGCGTTCATGGCATTAGAAAGTAAATCGTGGCCTTTAGCCACCATATAGTCAAAGTAAGTCTGGTTATCTTCACCCTGTGAAACCTCAGTAACGGTTACATTTTCATATGTTCCATCTGAATTGACAAACAACAGCGCTAACGCCGGCTGACATATAGAGGTGAAAATGGTAACCCAAACTAATAACGAGTGCATTATGCTTACTTGATTAGTAATGCGAGATTGTGTGCAGTGTCCCTTGGCGTGATTTCATGATAAATTATTAAAATATCATAGATTATTAAAATGATGAGCAATAATTTAATTTTTAATCAATTAAATATAAATTTATTATTACAATAATTTAATGTTGTTTATTCGCTTACTTTGTTGCGTTGGACTTTTTTATTGCTTGACTATTTGGCTCATCATTTGACTTGAAAAACATCTGCTCAGCATATTGAGTTTGGTCATAAGTCAAATACCTCTTCAAGCTACTTCAACTCCGTTGAGTTATTAATGTAATACAGCATTTCCCGCACAGTACATGTTCACTTAGCAACATAGATTTGTACTCGAAGTTGTTAAGAAAAGCTTAGGACGTTAAGTTAAGAATAACCCAACGATAGTGAAATCCACCATGAAAACCATAGAGGCTTATGATAAATAGAAAGAATTGTATAAGCTCTGTTTCATAAGAAGGGAAAATAAGATTTATTAGTTGAAATCATACCAAATTATGATACGATGCCATTACTGAACAATAGAATTGTACCAACAATTTCTAATGATTTCTTTCAAATGTGAACTTCTTTGCTTGCATACATTCAAAATGTATTGCTAAAATGTTCAAAGAAACTAAAAGATAAATGCTAACATATTGTCACTAATCAAAAAATTTGGACGCAAAAGATGCAATATATATCTGTTAACGGGCAGATCCAGAATGTTTGGTTGTTATTCCAAAAAGCATATAATACTAGAAGTAGAAGTGTTTTCCTAAATATGTTTAATATTTGGACTATTAATAATTAGAGCTTAATATCTTAAATATAATTTTGTGGCCTGTCGTGCTGCTTTCATCTTTTCAAATTGTCATGACTCAGCAATATTAGCCTTTTTCAGCAATGATTAGCACATACTGATGAAATCTCTGTACATTACAATATTAACTCCTAATAATGGATGCAAAATAATAAGTTGTTAATGAGAGATATCTTAAGAGTAAGCATTAGCAATAAACGCTGACATTATCTATAGTAAACCATAAGGTTTATGTGATGTAAACATTTCTCAAAGTCAATTTTGAGTTCGACCCATTCTAAATAATTATTTAATCCTATAATCCAAATTTAATTTAAATAGTCGTTGCACTTGACACTGTAACTGTGAAACATATTATTTAAAATTAGCGGGTTGAGTAGTAAACTCTGGATTTATCACCAATATCTATAAAAGAGTGAACCTTTGCTCTTCATTAATAATCCTTTTGTAGTAGTTTATAAAGTAAAAATTTAAATATTATTTGAAGAATTTAACAATTAAATTCATGCTGCAATTTACTTCACAGATTCGTAATTAATTTTTTTATAATTAACGGGTGTTACATTTGGGTTGAGTTCACAAGTTTTTGGGAAGAAATTCAAGGTGCATAACAACCAAAATTAAACTTAGACCGCTTTCTGATTGCAAGCCCCACACTGGGGCCGTCAATGCACGTAAAATAAAAATCAGTGATGAAAACAACCGCTGTGACAAGTAAGATTCTATTGATATTTTTACTCATGGAAGAATTATCCCTGTGCAAAAAAAAGTTTTAGTTTGTCGTGCTCGAAAACACATTTTGCTTACTTTTTATACATTTGTTTAACCTTTCCATTTCATTTACCGTCGGCTAATCAAACTTTAACAAAGTTTTCACGGCATTGGAATTTGCATTGTGTCATGAAGCAATGTTACTAATAGCAAAGCTTTTCGCGGGACATAATGTCGCGGATACTTTTCGGTAAAAATACCAAAGTCTGCATACGACGCACATAAATAATAAATATAAGAATATGGTTTTTTAGATGTGTTTTCTCAGTGACTTGGGATACCATTCACATTTGGTATTACCGAATCAAATTATTGTGCGAGATACTGTTGTTGCAATTTTTTGCAAATTGTGTTTAGTAAAATTAGTTTAAAGATTGTTGATTTAGCAAAGCGTGGATAGATCTAATAAACGACTTAATTAAAAATTCAAACACCTCTATCAAGTTAAAGCAAATTGAGGCAATATTATAAAAAACAGTAAAAAAGTAGTGTTGTCAGTTAATTTATTAATGTAAAGTCATTAGCATTGATATGCTTTCTTTATAAAATATTCTTCAGTTTTTTAATAATTTTCTCACTTCAATATTATGGGACATTTTTTTAATTATTAAATTAAAAAAAGCTACATTAAAGCAGAGCCAACAGCAAACAAGCATCTGCTATTAATTATTAAGCATCAACAACAATATCCTGTTCTTGAACTTAATTTTTTTATGTTGGTTTTCCTAATATAAGAAAATATATGTGCTCAATCGCTATTGAATCTATCATCTAGAGAATGTTTTGATACTAAAAATAAAAAGCCAACCCTATATTCAACAAGCTTAATATCATAAAGATATGGTATCAATATTTTTGCTGAGCATACATAGGTTCCACTTTATTCCAATCATAAAAGTTTATTTTGCGTGATCGTTATAACAACAATCGGCATGTATTTTACGGTGTCTGATTGCAAGTGCATTGCTGGGGCCGTTTGAACATGTTAGGCAAAAATCAGAAAGAAAGTAAACAGCTGTGAAGAGTAAGATGCTATTGATATTTTTACTCATGGAAGAATTATCCCTGTGCAAAAAAAAGTTTTAGTTTGTCGTGCTCGAAAACACATTTTGCTTACTTTTTATACATTTGTTTAACCTTTCCATTTCATTTACCGTCGGCTAATCAAACTTTAACAAAGTTTTCACGGCATTGGAATTTGCATTGTGTCATGAAGCAATGTTACTAATAGCAAAGCTTTTCGCGGGACATAATGTCGCGGATACTTTTCGGTAAAAATACCAAAGTCTGCATACGACGCACATAAATAATAAATATAAGAATATGGTTTTTTAGATGTGTTTTCTCAGTGACTTGGGATACCATTCACATTTGGTATTACCGAATCAAATTATTGTGCGAGATACTGTTGTTGCAATTTTTTGCAAATTGTGTTTAGTAAAATTAGGTTAAATAATAGTGACAGTTATCTATCTCTACAACTAACCATTTATAGGAATGAATGCTTACTATGCTATTAGTGGCCTGATTAAATAAACTTTTATATTTATTGTTTGGAAGCTGATGCAGATGGGTCACTATTTGAATTCAATATTTCACTTTATTGTTTTAAATAATTTATATGATTGCTACTTGAGCCGGAATTATACTCGGTAAAAACTTGTCTTTCAGGCTAAAAGGTATTTCATTTACAGTAGAAAATTGGCTCTGTAGATGTTCCAATCAAAGCAGTCAGCCAATAGCAAGTAAATCATTCGAGGTCCCAAAAAAGTATAAAAGGGCAGTCAAAGTAGCCTATTCGTTTGAATATTTTTGTTTCTTTGAAGTCCAGTGCTCCATCACTTTTGTTCAATCCAATAATGTACTTGCATATTGCTTTTGAACTTTTACAGTAGGTGCGAGGGGTAGTTACAGTAGGTGCGAGGGGTAGTTACAGTAGGTGCGAGGGGTAGTTACAGTAGGTGCGAGGGGTAGTTACAGTAGGTGCGAGGGGTAGTTACAGTAGGTGCGAGGGGTAGTTACAGTAGGT
>PPND03000071.1:0-15529 GCA_003708095.3 Saturnispora dispora | reverse complement strand
TCTCTCTCTCTCTCTCTCTCTCTCTCTCTCTCTCTCTCTCTCTCTCTCTCTCTCTCTCTCTCTCTCTCTCTCTCTCTCTCTCTCTCTCTCTCTCTCTCTTAACATGTCAATACATTATTCAATTATACAAAGAAGTTCACGAGTTTCTATCTATCAAAATATTAAAAACGTGATGGATACACAAATATTGATTTACTAATTTCTATTGCAAAGTTATTTATGAAAAACAACACTCTTTTAAAAATTAGCTTATCAGTCCTTGTAGTATTTAAATATAGAAGTATGATAAATACCTATGTCTTTGCTTTTGCAATTATTTGGGTTGAAACCTAAAGGTTGCAGCTGTATTATTTACAGATAATCTTACCGTCATAATGATAAATGACAACGTTAAGTTCAGTTATTTTGGCACAGACAATTATAAGAGTCAAAAGAACTATATGGTCTACATGTGTGTAAGTTTCTGGCACAAAGTAATCCTTAGTATCATTCTACAAAATGCTGTATTTCACAAATTTATTGATTCACACACAGACTCATATTACGATAAAAATGGAATATGGAATTGCTTCAAACTATAAAAAGAAGCTAATAGTAAATTAATATTTGCTACTTATATTTATACAAGCGCAGATTTCACAAATCAACAAGAATAAACAGTAAATCATCACTATTTTTAATATATTTTTAATATATTTTTAGCAAACAAATCCTGAGCATGATTCAAGCTAAATATTTTTACTCCAAAAGTTGAAGCTCTCTATCAATAAATATAACCGATTAAAGACTAGTTGTTACTTTAATACGGTCCAATTATAGCACAATGTATTCGATACCGCTTATGGCATCGGATTTCCGATTATCATGGCTTTACGAAGCACCAAATGATGATTTGTATGGTAGCTCTAACTTGAATAATACAGAAGGATCAATAAAGATGACAGATCAGCCCCCATTATCTTTTTATACACCAAACCAAGGAGGTCCATTACACCCTAGCGCAAGAGTCAAGAAGGTAACCAATTTTTTCAGCAATGGCAACGATGGTATTGATGATTTGGATGAAGTTGCAATGGAAATAGGCAGACGGTTAGATGAGTTGCACGAAATACCCAATTGGGGCGACAACTGGATTGTACCGTTGGGAATGACTCATACTGCAAGACAATATAGAGCAGAGCAGAGACTTCGAAATGAGAGGTTAAATGAAGATGGAAATGAACACAATGATGATTATCACAATTTAAGTTCAAATCAAAATGATAGCGTTGATGCAACACAGGCATTGGTTGAAAACGCATATGTAAGACCAGCAGAGTTTCATGAAGAGCCTAGAGGCAACAGAATTGTTAGTGGTGCTACCATGGATGAGTCTACAACTTATGAAATAGGTGACGTTGCCATACATGGTAATAGCAGCACTCATGAAGAAGGTGATAATATTGAACTCTCAAATAGTAGAATGAATGACGAACAACGCGCTGAAAGGAACTTAGATGCAGAAATGTCATATCATGATTTCCTAGGCAGTGATAGAGATTTCAGTGTCTCTTCAAGCGATGATAACGAAGAAGCTGACTCCCATGTCAATCACAATACTAATAGCACTGCTAATAATCGATACTTACCAGAACATTTGCAGAGCTCATTTCATGAAGGCCAGTATACTGACATCCCTCATACATTACCCTCACAAAGAAGAACGGATAGAGAGAGTTCAGTCGGCGATGAACACTATTTCATGGCATATGAAGACTACCAAAATGATCACAGTATTGTAGAGCCATCTAATAAAGCAAACAATACATCACAAAGAATAGTTTCGTTTCCTGATGGCATGACAATGATGCAAAGTAATAACACTGGTTTGTCTCAACTGACATCTGATTATTCTAATACTGCCGGTTCTGGCACAGCTCAATCAAATAATGAGGTATTACAGTTTACAGCACAGACATCGATGGTTGATGATGAAAGCAGCCCAAATATTGAATCTAGTGCAACTCACTCAATTATGTAATAATTGATATTAACGTGATATATTCACTTTATGCTAAACTAGTATAAAAGAAAGTGCAAATTGTTGTCATAGATCCATTTCAAATGTACCTTGGGTCATTCATTAGAATGATTTTACCTGTCTCATCTGTTTGGATTAGCTTTGATCTTTGTAAATGAATGTCTGGGACAAGCCATTTACCACAAGAGCATCTCCCACCTTTCCAACTCCAAGCGCCTACTTTAGCATTACACTTAAAACAATCTAGCTTACCCTCCATGTCACCTGCAGATAGATCGTTTTCATCCCATTTATCATCAATGTCAACAACCTTATCGTCCTCATTAACTTCAATGCCTAAAAACTTATTTCTCATCCATTTTAATGGTTCAATAAAGACGTGCGTACATTGGTTTTGACCTTTTTGAACATCAATAACTCTTCTGCTCTTATACGCATTTTTGACGAAATACATTTGCTTATCAGTTTCATCATATGGAGGGGTATGAGGAACAAATACTTTCGAGTTAGCTAGCACAGTACGACATTTGGCGCATTTGAAGTCAAAAACACCTTTGACTTGGTTTCTTTCATGAATCTTACTAATATCTGAGTCTGTATTACCATTCGAAGGGGTTCCGTTCACCATTGAGGGGATAACCCATTTCATTCTCCAGGCTCTCCATAAATTACCAGCATTACCACCAATTCGTCTCAATTTTTCAGGTTCTGTCACCCATTCCGATTCTTTATAAGTTTCTAATTGTAACTTAAATCCATCATTCGGTTCAAAAGTCTTGTTTGGATAGTTTCTTCTTATTGCATGAAGAGCTAGTTTAAGTGATAAATTATGTCGACGCATCAGATATGCACAAACAAATGCAGTTGACCTTGAAACCCCGGATTGACAGTGTATCAACACAGCATCACCTTTCAATTGTAATTTGTTTTCTTCGCCGATTGCTTCATTTATCGGTTTATAAATAGTTTCAAAAATTACCTTGTTCACCTTTTCAAATTCTGTTATAATCAACTCAGATTCAATATCGTCAACTGGTATCTGCATATATCTATATGGTGATTTTTTATATTTATTAGGAATATCAGATTTGGTTACTGAAATAATTGTTTTGATATTATATTTATCATTTAAATCATCTTCATTTAATAATGGTTGAATTGAAGATATATAAACTGGACCTAAACCTCTATATAAGTTAAGATCTTCACCCATTTTCATCAATTATATATTTTGCTTTGCTTAATCTGATTGAAAAATTTTAGTAAAAAGTTTTTGATATTTACCTGATTTATAAACTGCTCAGCATATGAATTTTACTTACAAAAAATATAGGAGAATGAAACAAGCTTTCACGAATGATATCAGGCTAAAAAGCAAAAATGCATTCAAATATTTAGATGATAAGTACTACAAAAATTAATTTACTTCCAAGAAATAAACATCAAGGAAAAAAGAGATAAAAAAATAAAGTTATTTATAAATAATGGATAAAGATAAGAACAAAATACCATCCTGTAGCAGTTCTAATAAACTATATGTATATATATATTATGTGAATATAAATAAAAATATACAAACAGTCACTCTAGTCTGAAACTTCCATTTTTCAAACTTCTCCATTTTCTCGTTTTACCAGCCAACACCGCCGCCGCCGCCGCCGCCGCCAACATTAGGACCAGGAGTAAATGCAACATTTGCAGGATATGAATAGAATTGACCCACCATTGGCATAGCAACCATTGGATACATATTCCTAGAATTCATCGATTGGTTATAGTTTGGTTGAATTATTTCAACTGGGAGATCTTTTTCAAAATATTCTGTGAATGATTTAGAGTTAACATTCCAAGAAGCCACGGCAAATGATTTTTCGACTGGTATAATGCCAACATCTTGCTTGGATGGATTTTTATTTAAATACTCTTCCTTTGCGGATCTCAAGAAATTAAATTTGCCAGCAAGAACTGACTTTGGTGGTGCAGACCTTGGTTCTTTGCCATCAACAAAAAATTTGAGGGTTTGGTGAACTTGTTGCTTTTGCTGCTGATGAGGCAACTGAGGTATTTGATGCTGGAATTGTGGAGGCGCATTCCCATGTTGATTATGTAGAGGTAAAGGGTTTGATTGTTGAGGTATGTGTGGAGCTTGAATTGGATGAGGAGCATATTGCATAGGATGTTGCTGATAATAGTTTTGGGGAGAGTGATGATGATTTTGTTGTTGTTGTGGGGGTAAAAATTGTTGTTGTGGAGAATAGGTTGGAGGATGAAATTGCTGTACATTTTGAGGGTGATTTAAATTGTTGTAATTATTGTAATTTGGTGTTCTTTGATTCAAAACTCTTTGAGTTTGCTGTGATGCCTTTTGTTGTTGAAATTTTGATTTTTTGTCATTGGATGGGGTAAATGCATTGCTATTAAAGTTGAAACTTGAAAAATCTGACTTTGGTTTTGGTTTTGATTTAATTGAGTCAGAAGATAGCATTGGAGAGTTCTTTTTTGAAGCAGGTTTTGAGTTTGACGCTGAAACATTGCTAGAAACTGATTCAGATTTGGTTGTTGCAGGCTCAGTGGAATTAATTGTTGGGGAGCTTTTAACATTGCTCGAGCTTGAAGTACTGGCAATTGGTGATTTAACATCATGAATCTTGTCAGATTGCTTAACGTCGGCAAGCTCGTGATTTTGAGTTTGCTGTGTTGTTTGTTGTGATGTTTGTTGTGATGTTTGTTGTGACGCTTGTTGTTTTGAATCAATTTTCGAAGTTAATAAGTTCATTAATTTCTTTGAATCTTCGGAATTCTTTTGAACTTCAGCATTTGGTCTTTGAACGCCCGAGTATTTATCTTCTTCGTCAACGTTTGAATCGTCAACCTCTTGGTTACGCTCTTCAGCTAAATGTATATTCGATGATTTTTGAGATTCAATCTCCCTAGCAATTTTATCAGCTTCCATTTTCCTCTTTTCAAAATCAGCACCCTTGGTATTCAACTTTGTCGTATATAGATCTTCGCTGAAAGTTGAGGAGACATTGAACTTGGTTTTGTTAGTAGCAAATTGATCCCAGTTTTCATTTGAATTCAAGTCGTCGTTGAGATTTGGATTTGAAACAATTTCGTTTTCATCGGGGGTCCATTGAACCAAAACTCTTTCGTTGTTTTCCTTTTGTTGTTTAATTGAAGTACTGCTGTTGCTTTTCATCGGTTTAGAAATCGAGGTGTCTGTTTGAAATGCTGTTTTATTGTTGTTGGATTTTGAATCGAACTTCACATCCATCAATTCAAACTTTAAAATGTCGTCAAACTTGATTGTGACCAACTCATCATTGAAAGGTTTTGCCTGTGACTTGTCAAAGTCTGTGAACGGAGTCTTGGTGCCAACATTGCCGTTAATAGTTGGATACTGAATCAGCAAATCAAGAATCCCGTCTGGACCATCCTTGATTGTTCTTAAAATTCCCGAAACAATCTTAAGATCCTTTGTAGTAACATTGATCTTTGATCCGATCGAATTGACAATGGCATAATCTGCTCTGTCGTGCATCAGCTCAATGGAGGCCTGAAAATCGGATTTAGACAATATTTCTCCCTGCTTGTTTGACGACCCATTGTGGTGATTGTTATGGTGGTTGCCACCACTGTTGTTGTTATGGTGATGAAAAGCCGCCATTTAGTTTCTACTTAAGATTAAATGCTGAACTATTAGTGATAAGCAGACGATGAATGACAGTGACAAAAGTTACTTGCTTCCTTAGCTTAAACTACCAATGTAATCAATCAAGGCAGATATAACGCACTTCGATGCTTTGTTGTCTATATACTTATATATATAGATGTATATATATGTTTATATATATGTATAAGCTATTATATTTTCGAGGAACTCTAACCTCTCTTTCTTACTCATTTTTTTGCATTTCAGAGAGGGTAAAAATTTTTTGAAACTTTGGAAATAAGTTCAAAATAAATAAATGCGTCGATCGACGCATTTATTGCTGACGTAAGCGTCGTTTTTATTAATTTGTTTATTACGTAAGCGTCTCTATATTCGACGCGTCGATTTGTTACGTAATCATTTTTAAGATTTTCTTTGCATTTTTTTTCAATGTTCTAAACGAAATCTGATTGGTCAATTGGGATTCTCTGTATATAGAGGAAATATCTAAAGGAAAAAAAAGGTGATATTGCTAACATACCTTTTTGCTTTAAAAACATTAAATAGTTTAGTAATACATCAACAATGAGACCAACATTTCCAAGATTTGCACAAAAAGTATGTAAAAGATAAGTTAGATGACACTGAAAATGCGTAGTCATGATACTAACAAGGCAATTTATTAGCAATACTCAATTTTCAGATTCCCACCTGAATTGACACCATTATATGCAGCATGTGTTGTTGTGTGTCTATCTGCTGGTTTCTTTACCTACAAGAAGTTGACCACGGATCAAACCCTCAGACTCGGTAGAGAAAATCCTAAATTCGAAGAAAAGCTTGTTGAAGCCATCAAGAAGAACGAATAAATTTAATACAGCACTCCAAATTCAAACTAAAGATTCATCTCGTATTACATTCAATTATTCCATTATCTTTGACCTCATAACACTATTATTATCACCTGTTTATCTATCCTTTTTTTTTTATCTTTTTTTAATTATATCTACTAGTTCTATATAATCTTCTTAAAAAAAGGAAAAGCTATTACGTTAATTGCCCTATCACAAGTGTTCTCTACCCGCCTTTGCTCATCTATAAATCAGGCAGGTCGTGGTCTTTCAAGTACTGCGAGAGCTCATACAATGTGAAGTTGGGGAACCTTGTCAAAAAGTCCCCCAATAGCATACCGAACCTATTGAGCAAATCTGGTTTGCTTAGCATTCCCTGTATTGTCAGTTGCAACAAATAAATACACTTATACGGGTTTTGACAATTTGGTATTGCATTTTCAATAATGGTTGTCAAGTGGTCCATGTATGTGATGTATGGTAAAAAGCCGTCTTTCAAATACAATGCATTATCCGGTTTGTTGATCAACAACAATAACAGATCCTGTATTTGCTTAGATTTGTCTTGGTTCTTTATAAGGTAGTTGAGTATTTCATTAAACTTTAATGGCGATTTGAATATATTCGAAATGTCTTCATTGATCTCAATTTCACCCAATCCTAGTTTCAATAGCCATTGCTTTAATCGTTTATCCATCAATTGATAATAGTCATTGTATTCAACTTTACTAATTGCTGGCCCAAGAAACTTCATATTTTCAGGTATCTCGTCTAACTCACTAAACAGAATTCCATCAAAAAACAAATATCTCATGTGCTTGTAGTGCAAGCTACTATCAATGCATTCCAGAAGTTCATCTCTGAATTTTGCAAAACTTTGGTAGTTCCTGAACTTACAGAAATTGAACAATTCATCGATCTCATCTAATGTTAATTCCATTGATTTAATATCCTTGTGTGAATGACTTGAATTCTCATCAATATACCTAATCATTTCTCTTAATACGGTTATATCATTTGGAATTTCCATAAATTCCCATTTACCACCTTTCTTTGGTACTGAATACTTTATTCTGATATCTAACATCATCTTTAATTTTTGAATTTCTTCTTCTTGGTTGATGTCCCTATGTTTACTTGGCTGTAATTGCATCTGTCCAACTTGAGCATTAAGTGTGTCTATGAAATCCATTCAACTTTGTTTCTGCAAATTTTATATTATGGGTTCGATGGTTGAAGTTGATGTCAAAGTACTGACGCTTCTAAAATTTCTTCGATTTTTCACTGTGGACAAATAAAAGCTTAAATTACACTAATATTTCATTAATTCATAAGCGTTGAAACTGTACATAATCAATATAAAGATATATAAATAAATAGCAAAATAACATTAAACCCTTAAATTTTTAAAGCTATCCTCCTTCAATATATATATATAATTCTTTAAAAATAAAACTCAATATCCTGTTGAAATGAAATTTAGTTTCCTCCCCAAAAGCTAGCTACCTTGTGATTTAAGTGGATAATGGGAAAGCACCAGCCCATTCAGAAATTTCAGCCTTCAATGATTCTAATTCAGAAGAGCCTTCAGCGATCTTCTTCTTGAAGTCCTTCAATTTGTTACCATCGGTTGGTAATTCAGATTGCACCTTCTTAGCATATTGAACGGCGGCATCAATGTAATTGGCAATCTTAATAAAGTCTTCTTCACTAGCACCTCTAGTGGTCATGGCAGGAGCACCAATTCTAACACCACCTGGAACCAAAGCGGACTTATCACCAGGAATAGAGTTCTTGTTCAAAGCAATGTTAATCTTTTCACAAACGGCTTCAATTCTAGCACCGTCAATACCCTTATCCTTTAATGAGACCAAGACCATGTGAGAATCGGTACCGTGGGAAACCAGGTTGTAACCGAGCTTCTTGAATTGGATTTCCAAGGCCTTAGCGTTCTTCAAAACTTGCTCTTGGTATTCCTTGAATTCTGGAGTGTCAGCTTGCTTCAAAGCAGTGGCTAAAGCAGCAATGGTGTGGTTGTGAGGACCACCTTGGTGACCTGGGAAAACAGAAAAGTTGATTGGGTTTTCCAAATCATAGTAGATTTCTTTACCAGTCTTTGGGTTGACGGATCTGACACCCTTTCTGAAGAAGATCATGGCACCTCTTGGACCTCTTAAAGACTTGTGGGTAGTGGTGGTGACGATATCAGCGTATTCGAATGGAGATGGGATAACACCAGCGGCAATCAAACCAGAAATGTGAGCCATGTCGACAACAAGGTAAGCGCCAACCTTGTCAGCGATTTCTCTCATTCTCTTGTAATCAATCAATCTACAGTAAGCAGAGGTACCAGCAACAAGGGTCTTTGGTCTGAATAAGATGGCGGTCTTTTCTAACATGTCGTAGTCGATCAAACCAGTTTCCAAGTCGACTCTGTATGGCATGGTTTCAAAGTAGGTGGAAACAGCAGAAATCTTTCTAGTGTCAGTTTGGTAACCGTGGGACAAGTGACCACCGTGAGGCAAATCAAGACCCATCAATCTGTCGTGAGGCTTCATGATAGCTTGGTAAACTTGCAAGTTTGCTGGAGAACCAGAAAGGGTTTGAACGTTAACCCCCCACTTCTCAGGGTCACAGTGGAAAGCCTTCAAAGCTCTAGCTTGACAAAGCAATTCCATTCTGTCAATGTGTTCGTTACCACCGTAGTATCTGGCACCTGGGTAACCTTCGGAGTACTTGTTACACATTGGGGTTCCCAATGCATCGAACACTGCAGTGGAGGTGAAGTTTTCAGAGGCAATCAAATCAATGGAGTGCTTTTGTCTTGAAATTTCATCTTGGATGATCTGTGCAACTTCAGGATCGGTGTCCTTCAAATGGCCTGAAACCATAGTTCTGTGAGCTTGGGAAAGAGCGTCTTGTGACATCGTATGCGGGTGTATTGGTACTGAACAGTAGTAGTTAATGAAGGAAAAATTTTAATTTACGTGGGTGACTGAAGTGCCTTTATATATATTGACGGCGCTCAAGTCAAAAAAATTTGAAATTTCAAGATACAGAGTCAGATAGAGATTTTTAGTAGATTTTGATAGACAATGTAGGTAATGATGTCGACTGACTTGGGTTTCAGTGAGAGAGAAGGGACTCACGGTTAGTGATTTACTTGTATAAAGTTTCGTAAGAAAGAGCAGTGTCTTCGTAAAATCAAGCCACTTTACATGTCGTGGTAATGTAGCTCAGGTGTAGCACAGAACAGTAAATCTTAGTTCACCATTTGCACTGCATTGAGTAGTTGCTCAACGTCAGCAAGAAGCATGTGCCATGTGCAATTTGGCATTTGCTCTGATTCTTTTGTAAGATTACTACGTATACAATACAGGAAAACGCAAAATTTTGCTTCCATGGATATCCAGGGGTTCCCAGCAGACAGCCATCGCGTTTCCCCGTACTTACAGCCTGTAACTCTTCTATATGATATTCCTTTATTAATAAGTGATTAAAGACGTACATATATAAACACATGTAGATATAAAAGTTTTAACGGTAAGATTTTTGGAATCTGGCTCTGGCACCACGACCACCGAACTTCTTTGGTTCCATTCTTCTGGCGTCAGCAATCAACAAGGTTCTGTCGTAGGAAGCGAAGATCTTCTTTAATTCGTTCTTGGAGGATTCGTCAACGTACTTAGCGGTGTAAGCAATCAAACCCTTGGCAATGGCTTGTCTGATGGCGTAGACTTGGGAAACGTGACCACCACCGGTGACTCTGATTCTGATGTCTAAGTTTTGGAACTTGTCTAAGCCGACCAAGAGTAAAGGTTCGTAGACCTTGTGTCTCAAGATTTCTGGTTGAACAAGGGTGATTGGGGAACCATTAACCTTGATTAAACCCTTACCTTGCTTGACGTAAGCAACGGCAGTAGCGTTCTTCTTCTTACCGAAGGTCTGAAAAAAAGTAAAAAAATTGCATGTTAGTATGGATACTTCTGGTTTATGCTGATTATACCGACTGTGTTAGGGATCAGCCCCAGTGTGAACTTGCTGTATCTAACTGGGGGCCTAGTAATTCACGTTGCGCCTTTGTTACCATGACAAGATCAACTATGTTGCTTATTTCGTTCGCTTGAAACCCCTATTTGGACGATTTGCTTCTGCTGTGTTCACTTTTCCTACAACCTTCTCTCCCCGATGCTCCTAACACTATCCCATCACTTATCCTCTCTCAATACATACTTGAACGGACTTAATTTCGACCTTGTTTTCAACTTCAGACATGGTGCTAATTCGACTGTATGTAGAAACCTTTAGCTAGAGAGTGAAATTTTGGACAAATCTCTTTTTTTTTCACCTACTCTCCAGTGCGAGTGGGTACCTCGTGCTCGCTGTGCTGCGGTGCGCGGGTGCGCTCCAGCGTTTCTGCGTACGTGACTGCGTTTGCGCCGCCTGCCTAATCCGGCAGTTTTGCAGAGTCGCTAATGGAAATTTTTCGCAGAGGCGCGCAGAAAGAGTAAACTGAAATTTCACAGTTGTCCCATATCGTCTTTAGCTTGAACTTCCGCTAATTAACAAGATCGGTAACAATGGGTATGTTGATATACAAGGGGCAGCAAACGAAAGAGCATAGCTAGTTGTGATATAAAGAGAGTTGTGATATGCACTTATGAGAAAGAAGCAGGCGTGTTTTGGCCAGAGAAGAATTTTCAGAAGTAACATCAAGTTAGCGGTTTTTAATAGCCATGAAAGCTTCCCAAAGCAGTTGAAAGAGATCAAGATTGAGAAAGCGATTTATGAACGTCAACCACAAATAGCACGATCTAGTTAGAGCCTCGCATGAGCTGGCCTCCCCAAAGTAAATCACCTTGTCGAACTGTTTTACTAACATTTTTTTCTTTTCTACCACAGCTATTTCTAAGAACCAACCACTTCTTAAGAACCACTTCAGAAAGCTCTGGCAAGAAAGAGTCAGAGTCCACTTGGACCAAGCTGGTAAGAAGGCTTCTAGAAGAGACGCTAGAGCCGCCAAGTCCGCTAAGGTTGCCCCAAAGCCAATTGACTTGTTAAGACCAGTCGTCAGATGCCCAACTGTTAAGTACAACAGAAAGGTCAGAGCTGGTAGAGGTTTCACCTTGGCTGAATTGAAGGCCGCTGGTTTGGACCCAAAGTACGCTCAAACCGTTGGTATTGCCGTTGATAAGAGAAGAGTTAACAAGTCTGCTGAAACTTTCGACGCTAACGTTGCCAGATTACAAAAGTACAAGGAATCCTTGATTGTCTTCGACAAGAACACCAAGCCTTCCGGTGAACAAGTTTCCGTCGGTGCTACCTTCCCAATTGAACAACCAGCTACTGAATCTACTCCAAGAGCCGTTGTCGTTCCAGAACAAACTGCTTACAGAACTCTCAGATTGGCCAGACAAGAAGCTAGATACAGAGGTATCAGAGAAAAGAGAGCTAAGGACAGAGCTGAAGCTGAAGCTGAAAAGAAGAAATAATTAAACAAATTAAAATCTTAATTAAATTTATATATATATATTAAATTGTTATAGTGTTCCTTTTTTTCTCTTTTCTGATTTCAATACATACTACTTTACGTTCAATTGTTGTATATTAATAGCTCTACAAAGGTTCATTTTAATTTCTAATAAAACAATAATTATTTAAAAAGGGCTTCTTCTTAACTCTCTTCATTCAGCGGTATTATTATTACGTAAGCGCAACTACATTTCTTACATTTTATATCAAGTTTAATTAAAAGTGTATTTTATCTTATTAAATTATAAATATAATCAATATTTAACACATTTAGTCAAACAAACCGAAACCCATGTCATCATCGGATTCTTCCTTGGCTTCTTCTTCAGCTTCTTCAGCAGCTTCTTCAGCAGCAGCACCGGAAGCACCAGCAGCAGCACCAGCAGCAGCTGGAGCAGAGGAAACTTCGAAGTTAGCTAACAAAGCTGGCAAGTTCTTACCGTCAAGAGCCTTGGCGTAGATTTGACCCCAGATACCGTCAATTTCAATGTTAGCGGTAGTGGTCAACTTCAATAAGTTTTCAGCAGAGACTTCCAATTCAGAGTCAGCTAAGATGATAGCAGCATAAGATAAAGCAGTTTCAGTAGACATTGTTTATTGGAATAATCACTCTTTAAGCAATAAAATTTGCAGACTAGTCCTTAGTAAAGGGAAAAAAAGGTATTGCAAATTGAATTTGTAAATTTTTCATTTTTTTCTCATGTTGAAGTGAGATTTTTTTTTCGCAGTGATGAGGGTTTAATAAAAGCCCTTAGTTGGATCACGTGAACTTCACGTGATCTTGGTATTTATGATGTTTCCTTCATATTATTGGTACCCTGAGCTTCACTAAAAGAGTGAGCAGTAGTATGCAAGGGCTGTAAATGGTAAGCTGGTGGCAGTTGCCACTATAGTAAAGTATGGAGTATGTTGGTCTAGATGATAGTTTTACATATTTTAAGATAAAACACATAGTGACGATAAATACATTTTTGTGAAACTAAAGTAATTGTTAATTGTAATATCAAGTAAACCTTCCGTAATAATTTAAATGTCTTGCCTTGAATTATCAGTGCTTCTTACTAAATGAGAACAATATTATGGTTTCTGGCCTATTTTGTCTTCGACACAGTTTAGGATTTCGATTAAATTTGTCAGACGACAATTCGACAGGTGAATTGACGACCTTTTGCTAAATTCATTTACCGTTAGTTTTTATAATACAACTCGGTTATTTTATAGATGATTTTTACTTCAAAAGATGCGCAAAGGTATCTAACGTTTTCAAAAGAGTTATGGTCGGCATTATGTTGGTGGACAAATAATTGGTGCAATTAGGTATAGTTAAACTCCAGCTTTGAGTAATTACTGGAAAAATTCTTGTTTCAAATCCATATGGATTACTATTTGAAACGATTGAACTGCCACGGAAAACTTACAATCAAAGCAACTTAAGCTGATACTATTCACTTTTAAAAACTTTTTTTTGTCTTATAAATCGTATAATTTATACATTTTGTAAATTTTAAACTAAGTTTAAAGTAACTAACAAGTTAAATATTACGGTTATTTATATTAATTCCGGCTTAAAGACTTAATAAGAATAAATGTAGTTCGAAGTTAATATTAAATCTGGAAGTGTTCACGTGACCGATATAATACGGTTCATTGTTGTATATCCTTGAACTATATTCTGAATGTCTCTATAATACAAAATGAAGTATAAAGTAAAAGGTAGAATAACAACCTTTTATACACAAAATATAAATTAGAAAATGAACCACGTTCTGTGGTTCTATATTACTGGACTATTCAAGTGAAACTTCAATACAGTAAGTAAAATAGTTTTAAGGGATACAATTTTTTAACTGATACGAATGAGAGAAAAATAATGTAGATTGGATCTTGAAGTCTATTTTATACATGAGCATATCTCTCAAATTGGATATGATATTGTCTGTTTAACACTAGGAACTGCATCTGCTTTGGTATTCTAGTCTGTATTAGTTTGTATCAGTTAATAAGATGTAATCTATGCATTGATTAGAGTCATAACTAAAGCTAGCTTGTTCTATTATAATTTAATCCACAATTTGACATTGTTAAATTTTATAAATAATACCTAACCTGTTACTTTATAAACTGTTACATAAAAAATATTGATGAAAAGCAAAGCTTCGCTCTTTTATAGGTATTTGTATTAACATAAACTGTGTGGTAAAGTTGCTTAGTTGACCAGATTAGGTATATACCGAGTTCTGTAAATGCATATATTTGACAGGCACAAAAATTGGTCTTTGTACTAACGCTCTGCCTGATATGTAATTGATAGATTGATAAATCCAGAGTTTTTTACTCAAACCGTTAATTATAAGTTAAGTATAAAGTAAATATAAAGTTAAATACGACGACTATTTATATTATTTCGGATTAAAGGATTAGTTTCTTGATTAGTAAGACTAAAGGTCACGTTTGACTTCGGCAATTACTTGCATTGCCGACACATAATGATCTATTGTAGATAATGTTTGTATTTATGTCTTACACTTATTTCTAACAAATCTCGTCAACATCTTATTGTTATTTTGCATGAGTTATGCTCAGTTAATATTATGATGTAGAGAGATTTCATCATGAATATTTCCAACATTCATTGATATTGTTTTGGGATCTTAGACTTTATTAAATAAATTAACCTAACATTAACATGTAAAAACCTATATCTTAGTTGTTTTAAATAATATAAAGATAGTTAAATAAAGAGGAAACAGTAGTTCCTTTTATAGTAAAACATTGATTATATAAATAGAGTGTAAGTTAGGATTAGCTTGTATTCTATTGGAGGAATACCAATTAGATATAATTACTCCAATAGACATGATAGCAACGGAACGGATTCAAGTATACTGTTGCTCAGAAGTATTAATACAATATGCATGTATTGTATTCATACATCCAACCGTACATGTAACTCTTTATTGTTATGTACACTAACGTGTTATGAGTGTTACATGGTTAACTTAGTATATACTGCATATTGGTGATCATACGTTAGAAATATGTATGTTCTAGTTTATACTTCAACATTAAATATCTCTATTAATAACTGAGCAATACTTGATTGCCACTTATTTTGACATAACACTGCAATACAATAATAGTGTTACAATTTCCGTATAGCGGTAATAACTATTTCGTTTGCTTAAATAAAAAGTGTATACTAATTAATATAAATTAAAAAGTGGGGACTGCCTTCTATATTAGGGATTACATTAGATTCTAGATCATCTAATAAATAATAAGAAGCTTCATTGTCTTGAGCATTTCTTTTTAAGAATGGCATAGTAAATATGCTCAGTGTCTTCTCTTATTATTCTTAAACTATGTTCTGAATGATTAATAAATTATGAAAGTATTATAAAGTAAAAGGTAAAATAGAGGCCTTTTATACACAAAATGTAAATTAGAATATAAACCGTAGTTCCGGTTCTAAAT
>PPND03000070.1:0-16124 GCA_003708095.3 Saturnispora dispora | reverse complement strand
TTTATTACACAAATGAATGCAAGTAGAAATGGTTTAATAGGCTATCGCAAACGTAGCAATGGCTTGCTATTCTCGCCTAAGCTTCTTTTGGAGCTCAACACTGTCTAAAATACTAATTCTTTTGCCATCTTTAACGTAAACTGCCTTTCTGTTGTCCCATATACTAGGGCCCACGTTTACTGAGGCACTGCGTAAACGTGGGCACGGTCTGGGCTTCTTTTTTAGGCCGGGTAACCCCGCACCGAGTACAGCTTGCTGCTTACGTAAGCCGCCTGGCCTCTTTAGTTTGGCTGCTTCCCCTTTATAACGAAAAGGGTATAAAAGGGCAATAGCAGCCATAACAATATCAAAGGGTTGCATTTATTGTGATAGCTATTGTGTATAATTATGGCAAAAAGAAATAGAAATAAGTACACAGCGGCACACAACAGTGGCGTGGCAAATAAGAAGCCAACAAATGCTCATCAAAGAAAGATTAGTAGTGAATCCAATGGTGCAAATGAACTTCAGGTAGAAGTAACCACAGCACATTTGGCAACAATGTGTGGACCGTTTAGTTTGCCAGATAATAGCAAACTTGCTGCAAACAGGTATCCAGAAGGGTGCATTTTAGACAGTGTGTACGGTGGTGGAAGGAAAACAACATACACTAAACAATGCTCAGCACAGGACCTCTGTAAGCAGAAATTGCTCATGTCGATTCTATATACCATGGATATTATTGATGGTACTGGTGTTGATTCGGATATGCCACTGTTGCTGCACTCATCACATTCACTGGAAGTGTGTTCAGACTTGGAGTCGGATACATTCTCTACAGACACAGAGCTCACAGAACGGGCTATGGATGCACCAATTAAAACAATTACCCTGGCTGATCAAAAGCCTTCTGACCTTGACGACTTTGATCAAAGCTATATCATCGACTCTATCACAAATTTACTTCACTAGCTATGTTGCTTTCCCTTTTCTCTGGCAGAAAAGTCTTACGCTAATATTCTATCGTTCTAATTTTTAATTCATATTGTTACATTTGCATTTTTTGAATACACACATAATAGAAAGGCCCTTCATCAAAATCTATGCTTTTCTTACCATCTTCAGTATCTGGTTCATATCGTCTTCCTTTTTAGCTTTTTTTAAGTTTTCTTCTTCTTTCAAACGCGTGTTCACCAACCATTCACACTTAAGTAAAGTCTTGGCATCGATTCGCGATGTCCAATCTGGATTCAATACTTTCGAAAGTGTGTATATGGTGCTATCCTTCAATGAGATTAAACTTTTCATCAAAGATTCTGACTCGCTCGTAGCATTTGATTGGTTTCGCAGTATTGAGGCATTAGAGCTCGATCTCACTCTTCTACTCGTAGAAGATGTAGAATTAGCCCTAGACAAAAAGTTACTTTGTGGCATTGTAGAGGTCAATTTGGATGTTGATACATTACCCTTTGTAGAATTTACATGTTCCTGTAGCTTCTTTTTGACATCAAAACCGCTGTTTAGCGTCCCCAATTTATACCGTCTATACGTGCTAGCAAACCATTGGTAGTCCTTATCTTCATATGTTGCTATATTCCATGGTTTAGTTAAGAACTTCATCTGGTAGTAAATTACTCCCAAAGACCACACGTCTGTTGCCTTAAATTTCTCTTCTGTAAATGCGCTGTGTTCAATGTTGGGATCATTACTTTGTTTCGCAAATGAAAGTAGTTCAGGTGCCTTGAAACTACCAGTACCCCTTGTTATGAACGGGACACTATCAAGCGGATATTCAGTTATCCTACTAACATCTAACGCATAGCCAAAATCACATAATCTCAATTTCCCATCTTTGTCGATTAGCAGGTTTTCAGGTTTCAAATCTCTATGAACTATGCCTCTTGAATGTAAAAACTTGACTCCTTGAACAATCTGTAAAAACAGTTGAGACTTTAACTGGTCGGAAAGTGGAATCCCTAACTTCCGGATTTTAGTAAGAAATCCTAGTAAATCAGAATCCGTGTAAAGGTCCATCATGAAACACAAACTTATTTCGTCTTTATTCAGCAAATTCGTCGTCAATAGTCCATACACTGGCACTATATTCTTAGACTCCACTTTCTTCAATATTATGTATTCATTCAATGTATCAAATACATAATCTGGTTTCAGTAACGGTTCTTCTTCTAACTGCACAGCATTCTTATTATTATTAGACTCGTAGTATTCGCTGCTATCTAATGTTGATGCCAATGAGCTAGAGGAACTTGATGAACATGATGCAGATAACAATTTTCCGCCATTCGGATGTACTCCGGGTGATATGGACCCATTAGCAGTAGAGTGATCCTTTGGAACTGCAACAGAAGATCTGCCAAAAACGATCTTGTTTGAATGAGATCTTGATAAAACTGTGCTTTCCTGTTGATTGAAACTCATTGATGATGACGAACCGCTGACTTCCCCATTGGGAAGAAAAGTGCATGGTACCACATCAATGTATTGTTTGAGTACCTTCACTATAACTGATTGCCTATTCTGTAAACACCTAATCTTCAAAATTGCTCCACCTGTACCCTCATTTATCTTGACAACGGTATCAATGTCAACATATTCATCTAACAATGGAGCCTTCAATTCATCTAAAACACTCATTTGATTAATTCTGGCAAGCTCTGATGCCTTGTCTAAATCAACTTGCTCTATATCAAGTTCATAGTTAAATATTTCACCCATCTAGTAGCTTGATTGCCTTAATAATTTTTATCAACTTGATAACTAATGAACAATAAAATTGTCACTCCTTGCAGAATCAACAAAATTTCTCCAACTTGCAAATAATCACACCTGAAACGTCAATCTACACTTTTTATTTGTAGAAAATGCCATTAAATGTGTCGACGGACCCATCGGAGCCACG
Source organism: Saturnispora dispora (assembly GCA_003708095.3). Lineage (NCBI taxonomy): Eukaryota > Fungi > Ascomycota > Pichiomycetes > Pichiales > Pichiaceae > Saturnispora > Saturnispora dispora. The sequence goes on along the minus strand of PPND03000070.1, from coordinate 13,225 downwards.
TGAAAGTGGTTTTGGGTGGACATTGGGTTCTCATGCAAATAAAACGGCAATGGTTGATTTTTCAAATGATGATTCTAATATCATTAACCGTTTAGTTAATTCGTTTTCTATGGCCATATCACAGCAATCACAAGAAACTATTGAAACTGAATTAATACATGGGAAAAACTCATTTCTAGCGTATTGGCTATCACCATTTGCATTGATGTGCATGATTACAGCCCTTGTAATGAACAGAATCATCATATTTGCTTCTTCAAGACGTAATAGAGAATTGCCTCGTGTTTCTAATATACTATTGAGGTCATTTGCTATTTTCCTATTAACAAGGGCTAGTTATGGTATATTAGTTGCTTGTAAGTGTTACATTGACAACTCAGTGGTACAATTTTTACTAAGATCGAAAATTTGGGATTACGATAAAGACCAGTTCTCAAAAATGACATTCCTCTCAATAAAGTTTGGTGATGAATGGTTTTATACATCAAGGGGTAATAATATTATTTATGCACCTACGACGTCTATCTTGAAACCATTCCATTTGGCGCTTTGCTTGAGTCAAGTGCTAGAAACTTTTATTTCAGTTGCATCAGGTTCAAGACCAGCTATCGAGACTGGAATTACACTCTTTGAATATTCGTTAGCTTTTCAGGAAGCCACTCCATATCAATTTCCAAGTGTTCAGTTACTTTATGTTGGGCTGATAGCGTTAGTAAATCAATTGAACATTCATTTACTTGGATTGTTTAATATACAGAATTTCAGGTTAATATCTTCGACGATCATCGGGCTCTTCACTTTGGGTTATTACTTTTATAACATCATAATAGGAGAATTAATTCGAATGCCTTTTATCATTGTTATTGGCTATTTCCCCCATTTTTGTATTCTGCTTGTGATCACTTTCAGTTATCTAATATACTTATCAACAGCTATTTTTATCGGGTCCTTTGATGATTTAACAATGAACAGTATAATGGGCAGTTTAAATTCTGCTAACATTTCTCTGAAAGATGATTTCTACACTGCTTTGATTCTTTACGGAGAATTTATTATCAACGTTTCCATTCATCAGTCTTACATCGAAGAAACAAGCGGCATAAACTTACCAAATGACAATTATATTAATGAGGGTTTACGAAATTTTAATAATATTGGCTATAGCAACAAAATTCAAACGCATCCAGAATTGGGTTTGACACCTGAGGTAACTAAAAGAAGAAACAGACACTCTTGGGCATTGAAAAAAAGAATCATTTCTATGAATAAAATCATCAAGAAATTTCTAGTTTTGATAAAACATAAGTTGAAATCCAAGAACAGAGGGCCCTTTGTTGGCAATCAACATATTGTACCAGTAGTGATGGAATCTGAAACGACTGCAGTTATAGATATAAATGAAATTGATGATGATAAGCTGGCTGATCAATACATTGATTTACTAATGAAAAATGAATTATCTGAAACTGATTATTCTCCCGACTTCCAAGAAGAATATTCAGAAGGAGATGAGGAGGGGGAAGATGAAGAGGAGGCGGATAATGAAGAAGATGGAGAAGAGGAAATTCTGAATCAGATCGTGCTTGATAATACAGACACTTTTGACATATCGCAGACCGAAAACTTTTCAGAAAAAGATCTACGTATCTACAACTATCACATGCAGCACATGGAATCTAAATCAAGTTTGTTGACCAGATCTCATTTTGCTAAATACTATATAGATGATTTGAAGCTAATGGACATTGTTAGAGAACAGGTTTTTGACAACAAGTACTTAAACCAAGATGAAGATTCCCTTGGTGTTTGTGTGATTTGTCATGTTAATTCGCGTCAAATAGTTCTTTGGCCCTGTAAGTGTCTGGCTATATGTGAAAACTGTCGTATTTCACTTTCTTTGAGAGAATTTAGAACTTGTGTGTGCTGCCGTCGTCCTGTTGAAGGTTATTCCAAGGTATATATTCCTTGATTGCTGAGCTGATTTCCGCTTTGGGGATTACCTTCCGCGAAGGGAAAAAATCAAAGAATTTCAAAACAAACATGGTTTCAACTTTGTGGTCTTTTCCTCTTCAACGCACACTGCAAGCCCTATAGTCTTCGATTAGAGCTTTTAGAACGTCAGCTAGTTATGAGAGAAATTGTATGTTTGTTTAGTGTTTTGTGTTAGGGAACTGATTTGTTTCAGAGGTTTTTTTTTGCACTACCGCCATCTATGATTTGAATTTAATAGAACGCGTAACAGCTAATGACAGATCTGCCCAATAGCACATGCTTAATGTTACAAAGAATGTCAATTGATGATTCAAATGCAACTCTCTACTCTATATAACACTTTTGAGTTAATTTGGTATTCATATCGATAACGGTTAAAGTAGAAAAAGTTTACTAACATGTAATATTTAGATTCATTTATCAACAGGTCAGTGTGGTAATCAGGTCGGTGCTGCATTTTGGGAAACCATTTGTGACGAACATGGATTGGATTCCCAAGGTGTTTACCACGGTACAAATGAATTGCAAAAATCAAGATTGGATGTATACTTTAACGAAGCAGCCAGCGGTAAATATGTTCCAAGAGCAGTTTTAGTTGATTTAGAACCAGGCACTATTGACAATGTGAAATCATCACAATTTGGATCCCTTTTTAGACCAGACAATCTTATTTACGGTCAATCATCTGCCGGTAACAATTGGGCCAAGGGTCATTATACAGAAGGGGCTGAATTAGTGGACTCGGTGATGGAAGCCGTGAGAAAGGAAGCTGAAGGATGTGATGCACTTCAAGGTTTTCAAATTACGCATTCGCTTGGTGGTGGTACTGGTTCCGGTATGGGTACTTTGTTACTTTCGAAGATCAGAGAAGAGTTCCCAGACAGAATGATGGCCACATTTTCAGTGATGCCTTCGCCAAAAGTTTCTGATACCGTTGTGGAACCATATAATGCCACTTTATCTGTTCACGAGTTAGTGGAAAACGCTGATGAAACTTTCTGTATCGATAACGAAGCACTTTATGATATCTGCACAAGAACATTGAAGATTAATCAACCTTCATATCCTGAATTGAACAGATTGGTCTCATCTGTGATGTCTGGTATTACAACATCTCTTCGTTTTCCTGGTCAACTAAATTCTGACTTAAGAAAATTAGCTGTTAATTTGGTTCCATTTCCAAGGTTGCATTTCTTCATGGTTGGTTACGCTCCATTGACATCAGTTGGCTCTCAATCTTTTAGATCATTGACTGTTCCTGAATTGACTCAACAACTCTTTGACCCTAGAAATATGATGGCTGCGTCCGACCCAACAACCGGTAGATATTTAACTGCTGCTGCCTTTTTTAGAGGTAACGTTTCCGTTAAGGAAGTTGAAGATGAAATGCTCAGGGTTCAAACAAAAAACCAAGGATACTTTGTTGATTGGATTCCAAATAATGTTCAATCAGCTGTTTGCTCTGTTCCTCCAAGAGGGCTAGACATGTCTGCAACATTCATTGCGAACTCCACATCCATTCAGGAATTGTTCAGAAGAATTGGTGACCAATTTAATGTAATGTTTAAAAGAAAAGCATTTTTGCATTGGTATACTGGTGAGGGTATGGACGAAACTGAATTCGTTGAAGCTGAAGCAAACATGCAAGATTTAGTTGGTGAGTATCAACAATACCAAGATGTCGATTTGGAAGACGATATGGATTATGATGAACAAGATGTTGTCCTTGAAGCAGCTTAATTAATTCTCAATTTGATTCCCTCTACTGCTATTAGTAGGTTGCTTTTCTTTCTTCCAACTTGTTCAATTTCTTCTCTATTTCTCAAATAATGCCAAATTCTCAATTTCAACTTTTGAAAAAAACGGACCTAAAAGCAGATTTTAGCACAGATATTTAAAGAATTTTGGATTAGCGTGTCTTTGATCTATATTCCTATGCGTCCCTTTGTTGTACTTGGTAAATTAATCATTTTTGGCGTTGTATTTTTGGAATCCGTTATTAAGTAAATATATATTTTTTTTACATAAAATGTCTTTTAGTTTTTCTAGTTTTAATCAACGTTTGTCTTCTCAAAAAAACACATAGGCATTAAAATCATTCCAAGGGATGTTTTGGCCAACTTCGTTCCGTCGGGAAATCACCTTACCTGAATTGAGTATTTCAACTGAGTCTAACGGTGAAAAAACTTACGAATTGGACCCACATTTAGATCAAATTTTGGAAACACTTTCTTCACCTGTGATCAATGCACCTTACGCTCTAATAACGTACAGAAGCTTATTTATTTTACACTCAAAGCATCACACTGTTTTGAACGTTCATTTAAGATCAAATGAATCAATAGCAGAATTTGGGTCAAATGAAACATTAGATATTTCACCGAATGGTAAATTTATCTCAATCAAAACATCATTGAATTACATTTTGATTTACAATATTATACCATATGGGAATGATAAGGAGTTATTGAACGTTTACTCAACAAAAGGAGAACTCACACAAAACGGGCTTCCTCTAACCAATTATCATTTAGATTCTAATGGATATTGGGGAACTAACAACGAAATTAACAATGGCTTAATAAACGGGATTTTAACCACTTTTGTTGGAGAGAATGTCGATAGTTTACCTAACTTAAATGTCAACTTACGATTGAGATTCATTCTTAATTGTGCAGTTACTATCAAAGATCTCAAATTCACTGACAATGAAACAATCTTAACAGTTCAGGATAAACCACACGGTTTTCATAATGTAAAATTCATCAATCAAGACAGCCAAAATTGCGAAGTCAATGACAATTTGGTTTCACCTGTGTATATCAGTGCAGAGAAAATTGGTTGGTTTGCTGATAAACAAATAAACAATAATTCGTCGATTGTTAGCATCGAGTATAATTATGGCTTAGATACATTCATATGGATTAATGATAATGGAGATGCTTTACTAGTTAAAAAAGATGCAGGGACAAACTTGAACTTTGTGGCTAAATTGATATACAAATGTAATGGCTCCTTCAAAGCGATTGGGAGTAAAATTAATTTTAACAAATCTTTATGCCTAATTGTTCTTGAAAATGGCGAAACTTTGATCTACAAACTGAGTTCAGATACAACATTAGATTTATTGAAGATAATTAAAAAGCCAATCAACTCCAGTCAAATTAAAGATATAAAATTGAGTTTAGATGGGTGTTCCTTCATAATATTATTTGAAAATGGATGGAATGTTTATTCCTTTTTAGGTAATTTGAACTTTTCTTCTTATGACTATGATAATTTTGATCTCATCAAATCAAATCAAGTGAATTTCATCAACCATTATTCATTACTTCTATCAAATAGTGAGAAAGTATTTGAAATTAGTTTGAGCTTCTTGAATTACGGTTTGCAAATAAATGCCAACATAATAAAAAGGCCAATTTTGATTTCTGAAGATAAGATCTCAGTTTTTAAAATGTACGAAAAGAAATTGGTTGATCATCATCATTATAATTATAATATCAATGATATCACGGATAAGGATACTAATATTTGGTTAACAGAAGCATTGCCATTAAAATTCAAGCTGAATAATCCTATCATCAGATCTTGCGCCATAAGTGATGATGGACAAAATGTTTGCATTGTAGGCAACTTCAATGTAATACTGTATAGTGTTCGTGATAACATATGGAAGCAACTGGATGTTGGAGACCAAAATGAAAATACATTTGAAAAAGTAGAAACTCCTATCAGACAATGTCTCTGGTTTAAAAATTATTTAATATTAGCAAGTATAACGCAAGACCAGAGAGACTCCGAAGTTATTATATTTTCTAACAATGTAGTACAAACTAATGGGAAGTTTGACTTCAATGCAATCATTTGGGCATTTAACTTTAAAAATACAACATTTGAAGAAAATCTGATTGGACTAAATGTTGATTTATTTAATGATGAACTTATGGTGATGACAAATCAGTTTAACTGTTATACATGGAACTTAATTGTTGATAACGATCGCTTGGTTGTACAAAAATCAATCGTTTATCAATTAAAATCAGCATTTCCAGAAAAAGCTTTGATTTCAATGATTACTAACTTCTGCTCAATTATTAGAATAAACGAATCAGAGTTACTTTTGTTAACAAACACAGAACTGCATTATATTCAGAGAAAGCATCAAAAGTACTATTCTAGTTTGATTAATAAGAGCGTAGAGTATGTGATGAAACTAAATTCAACATCGTTTGTATTATTCACTGGATCGCAAATACTTAAGTTTAATTTGAATAATGAAAAGGATGTTCTGAAAGCTAAACCAATCAAGATCAGTATTGGTAATAGTATCGAATTTAATGATGGCTACGAGATAATAAAGTCGACTGGTACAAGGTCTTATCCCATTACCGTCATATGGTATAAAAACATAATATTTGGCCTTGAGATTGATTTGAATACCAAAGATAAGCAAATGACTATCGATACAGTAAAGATTAATTATCTACACGATTTAGTAGATCATTACATCAAGATGAACATTGGAGTAATAAACAATGAAAACGATAAAAATGCGTTGAGTATTATTGGTGTTTATAATGAATTTCAGAAAGCCAAAAATTTTAAGTTTGTTTTGGAGAGGTTGTTAGTCGACTACATTCAGTTATGTTACGAAGATAAGAAATACGACAATAGAAGCGAGTATTTTGAGAAGCTCAATGATTTAATAAATATAACCAGAGATCCATATGATATTATTTTGAATTGTTTGAAAAAATCTGAAATCCAATACTGGTCCGTTTATTTTGAGAAGGCAAAGAAGACACCAAGAGATATTGTAAACGAATTATTTGAAAATCAGAAAAAGTATAATTTGTCTGCACATTTCCTAATTATAATGATGAACTATGAGCAAATCGATAAGCAAAACTCGAAATTGAGCAATAGAGACATTAAATTAGCCAGCAAGATTCTTTTTATGCTTGTTATCAATGAAGATTTTGAAACGTCGTTCGCCTTGATGAGGTTCATCAAAGTTATTGATGAGAAGACTGCTGCAAAGCTACTTGACAAGTTGAAGTATAAAATAATGATAACATGAACTGTGTATGAAAAATGATGTACGAGTGGTGCGTGCAAAACTGTAGAACCTGACGTTTTTTTAATAATAAATAGATTTAATAATAAATATAATATAAAATAATAATAGAGGAATGTCGTTATTTGAGAAAAGCGGAATGTTACTGTAGGATCTTGCTCCTATCAATTGGCGGCACCCTTTAAGAACTTTTGAACAAAGGTGTTGTTTCCTGTTGTGCTATAGTGTTCGAAGTCCTCAAAGTATCTCATAACGTGACACTGTTGCTTCCAAAAATTAGCCAATTCTTGAAATTCCATGTGAGCTTTCATGTAAAGTACGTTCTTCAAACCCAAGTCCTGTACATATCTGTGTCTTTCGAACTCCTGTCTGATTTTTGTTTTGACGTGTGCTGCTGGGATATCCAAATCGTATGAGTTGACAAAGTCTCTAGAATGTCTCAAGAATCTTCTGTAAAGGTTGAGGACACGAGATCTCATTTCCGCGTTTGTGGTGGAGAACCTAGTGTTCTGTGCAAATGCTGTGGCCATAGTCATCTTGCTATATACTGCTATACAAAAATCTGTTCAACACTTTCTTCTATTGGATAGTAGATCTTTTGTAAATTTTCTACTCGCTTTCGATTTGAGAGGGGGACTCGTGACAATTTTTTGGTCGCGGTGTCATAGTGTCTTTGTGTCGGATATATTACTTCTTTGGGACGTTATCCGATACCCGAAGACTTCTTTAATTTCACTCTTTTTTTATATTTATGCCTACATTGTTCTCATAGTGTTTCTTTATTGTAAGATGACTAGTTGTGAAGTTTACAAGGATGTTTCTGGAGCTGGGTTTGTTATGGGGTTCATGCTTACAGTAGCAATTATTTTTTCTTATTTGCCACAGCATTTCAAGATCTTCAAAAGGCGTTCAAGTGAAGGTCTTTCACCAATATACTTGTTCTTTGGATCTGTATCGGCGTTTTCAGCCTTCTTAAATGTGGTAATAGTGACAATACCAGCACGACAATGCTGCTCTTTAGAGTTGACTGTGTACCAGTGCGCAAATGCACACATAGGCTTCACTCAGATCTTATCTCAAACAATAGGAATGTCTTTGGTGCTAATTTTCTGCGTGTACATAACGAGGGACTCGTTGATTGAGTATGTGGAAGATTTCAAAAGCCTGGTCAATTATTATCATTGCTTCTGCTTTTACGCAGTAATCAACACGATTTTAGTCATTGTTTTGTTCTTGACTAATTCTGGCGATCTACTTAATGCATATGCTGATTTACTGGGTTTGGTCTCCACTCTGGTTTCGATAATCCAATATTTCCCTCAATTGAAAACTACATACGAGATCAAGCACTCGGGCACTTTATCAATCCCAATGATGTTGATGCAAACCCCAGGAGGCTTCTTTTGGACATATTCCTTATACAAACAACCAAACTCAAAATGGAGCACTTATCTGCCCTTTTTGTCAGGAGCTATTCTACAAGGCTTGCTATTAACACTTTGTTTGTACTACAATTTCACAAGGGACACCCCCTTGGATGAACTCAATTCAAACGTTGCCATTTTGAACGAGAATCTAAGACAGCGAATCTCGCATGACGAGGAAACGCCATTGGTTAATTAGTTATTTGTTAAAATATATATCGTATATATTAAAACTAGACAGAAATGGTCTTCCAGATATTTAAACCATCTGTACCAGTGCTTACTAAGGCACCAGGTATTTGCTTATGCCATCTGACATCCTTGACATCCTTTTGCCAGTGAACAAATAGCAATTGTGGAGGGATATCGTTCAACTCAACATTATCTAGCTTTTGCTGAGTGATTTCTTCATCATCTGCTTCGACAGCTAAATCCCATAGTGTGACAGTGTTGTCTTCACTTGAAACTGCAACAATCGATTCATCCAGTGGATTAAATGAAATCGATGTGATTGGAGATTTATGAAAGTCATATGAAACAACAGGTGTTGGTTGTGCATTTGGTTTGAAATTTCTCAAATCCCAAACACCCCATGAACCATCATCGTGACCCGACGCCAACAAGTAGTCAATCTTATTACACCATGAAATGACGTTAACATCACTTTTGGATGCAACAACACTCAAAGCCGGTTTGTGTTTCTTGGATCTTGTATCCCAAATTCGCACGTAACCATCAACACCACCAGTTGCAAAAACGGTTTGCTCTGATCTTGACCATTGGATATCTTCAATTGAAGCATCGTTGATTTGATATGGTGTCTTATCAGTAACAAACTTAGAGTTTGTTCTGTTCGTCAAAAACACTCTACCAACACAATCACCTGTCAACAGTGATCCATCCACTGTTGGTGACCAGTCCATACCGTAACCTTCCACATTACCGTGGTTTTTTACTATATGAAGAGGTCTTTTACTGGTCTTTGGAATGGTAAAACCAGGTGTATCAAATGCCTTCATTTGTGCTGAAAGGTCAAATATACAAACTTCCCCGTTTTCACACATCGTTGCTGTGAGGTATTCATTTGTCTTTGATGCAAATGGATTTATTCTTAGTCTATTAGTGGTGGTTTTAGTTGGAACCGATTCGCTTTCCAAAACAGGATCATATGAACCTTCTTCGTCTTCTTCGTCTTCTTCTTCTTCTTCATCATTCTTAGCAAGGGTTTTTGAGAGAGATGACAATTTCATGATGAGTAGCTCGTTATCCTTGGCTTTAGCAGCTTGTGTGCCTGTTGCGACATAAACTTTTGCTGGGTAGCTTCTTCTATCGTTACCAAATTTATCTGGTAGTATGTCCAACGTCATGCAAGGCCAAGGTAAATTGACATTATGGAGCATCTCATAGACGCTTGGATCAGCTTCTAACACTTCATCTGGCCCTAATGGTTTTGATCTATGAGGCAAGTAAATATCTCCTCCTTCTGTTGCAGTCTTATCTTCTTTCATAACAGCGTCCATATCTTGTGCTTCCTCTTCGTCATTGTTATCATCTAGTTCAATGATTTCACCTTCACTGTCATAGTCGTCACCTGACATGTTCTCCATACCACCTTCGATACCTAGCTCGGACGCCAGTTTCACGTTTTCTTTCACTTCTAGCTCTTCAATTTGCATCTCATCACCAACTTTCCTCTTTAACCCCAAATTGTTCTCTTCGTCATCAGCACCTCTTTTAGACATTGTTATGCTTTTTTAAACGAAAGAAAGTATTTACCTTCTATACAGTATATATTGAAATTTGAAAAAAAAAATTTTCTATAAAAAAAATATTTCAGATCTCTTCATCTTTCCTTCAGCACAGCCTTGAAGTCTTCATATGACAAGCAAATGCAAAGGAAGACTTTTCTGGATCAGGAGCCACCACCTGGATACGTTGCTGGTTTAGGTAGAGGTGCTACAGGATTTACCACCCAGGCCGAATGGGGGGCACTTCAACCACTTCCCATTACAACGATAAATGACCAAACTAATCCTACTAATGCAGAAGATAAAGAAGCAGATGCGATCTTTGACACTGTTGAACAGCAGTTACACTCAAAGAAAGGCAAAAAGAGAAGTAGGACGGAATCTAGTTCTAACGGTGATGGCGTCACTGTTGAAGATATCAGTGTGAGTGACTCCATAAAAGCCATATCAAGCAAATTTAATGATGCTAAACAGGAGTTGAAGTCCATATCAATGCAAGAATGGATAGACCTACCGCAGCCTATTGATTTGACCATGAGAAATAAGAGACTTCGAGAGGAACGAAAGACTCAAATGCGATTTTATAGGAACTCAGATGCGTTATCGCTGGGGCTATTGAACAATAGTGCTACAGACGACGCAATTGATACTAATGACATAGACAGTGAATTAAGCAGAGCAAAGGACCTTGTTTTGGATTCTCAGTTGAAAATAAAAGAGGATGCTTTGCACATTAATAACGGCGGTGTAGACAAATATCAATACTTAAGGCAGCTAAAGCAAACAGACAAAGATGACAGCGATAACAATGGGTCCAAGAAATTCGTAAGTGATATTGGTAATTATCAGAAAACAAGGTCCTTGTTTTTGAAATTAACAAAAGCAACCCCAAAGAAACCTGACAATTGGATAGCGTTTGCTCGGTTAGAATATGACGCCAAAAAGTTCAATAGAGCCAAGGAAATTATCCAAACTGGTTGTGACCATTGTGCTAGGAATGAAGAAATCTGGCTGGTTAACTTAGAAATAAATGCTATGGATTTGCCAACTTGTAAAGTTATTGTTGCTGACGCTATCAAATATAATAATAAATCTCTGAAATTATGGTTAAAAGCAGCCGAATTTGAAAACGATGAGTTATCTAAAACCAGAGTAATCAGAAAAGCTTTAGAATTTTTACCAACTGAAGAATCGCTATGGTTACTTCTAGCCGATAATGAAAGTGACAATAATATTAAAATAAAGATAATTGAAAAAGCTACAACATTAATTCCTACCTCGATCAACTTGTGGATGAAATACTCAAATTTAGAATCTGCTGAAAAGGCAGGTTTTGTTTTACAAAAAGCAAGGAAATTTATTAATGATAACAATGGAGACTCTTACATTTTATGGATCGAAGAAGCAAAAATCCAAGAAAGAATAAATCAAAATGAAGTTAAAATCCACAAAATCATTGACCAGTGCTTTGCTTCAATTGGTAATAGGTTACAATATGAAAAATGGTTTGATATTGCAGTAAAATGTGATACTGATGGATTTCCAATAACAACAAAGTCACTTGTTTTACATCTTCTGTCTCGTAATGAACCTATTGAAATAAACCAAATACTGAGTGAATGTGAAACTGCACATAGCAAAGCACTTTACAATTTGCAAAGATCATTACTATTTTATATAAACCAAAATTACCCAGAAGATTTGAATGCCTGGTTCAAAAACATATCTTTGGAAAAAGAACTCAAAGACTATGCGAATTTGTTCACTACTTATGAGTTAGCTTTAAAATCACATCCAAATAATATTGAATTGTATCTAATGTATGCTAAAGATAAATGGATTCTTGATAATGACACAGCTAAAGCAAGAGATATTATTTTTGAAGGTATGCAGTTGAATCCACAGGATGAAGATTTATGGTTTGCTGCTATAAAACTAGAAGATCAGGCAGGATCTGAAGCAATTGCACTTGATTTATTTGCTGAATGTAAAATAAAATTATCGAATCCTTCTGTTAGAGTATGGTACAAAAATATAACGTTATTGAGGAAAATAGCTGATAATGAAAAAGCTTTGGAATTAGCAAAAGAAGGAATTAAGCTTTTCCCAAAAAATCCTAAGTTATATCTCCAAAAGGCCCAAATACATGAAGAATTGAATGAGTTCATATTGGCAAAAGAATCATATGAAATTGGGCTCAAGCAATGTTCCACAAACCCATTTTTATGGATTGGTTTATCCCAACTATACAATTTCAAATTGAATAACGTTTTAAAAGCAAGGTCGACGTTAGATGAAGGTATCAGCAGAAATCCAACAACGGACTTGCTACATCTTGAGAAAATCAACTTAGAATCAAAAAACACTCAGGTGCGTCTAAAAATTCTAGCAAGAGGCCTCCAATTAATTCCAAGCTCGGGACTACTATGGTCTAAACAAATTGAGGTTAGTAAACCTGAAGAAAAAAAAACTATGTATGCAATGGCTTTGAAGTCAACAAGAGATAACCACCTCGTTATTTTGACAATTGCGAAAGATTTATGGATGAAAGGAGAACTTGACAAGGCGAGAATCTTCTTTGATAACTGTTTAAAGAAGTATGCTGATTTTGGAGATTGTTATATTTATTATTATGCATATTTATTACAAAATGGAGAAATGGATCAAATTAAAGATCTAGAGTCAACATTTTTCAAGAATGATCCTCATCATGGTTTGGAATGGTGTAAAACGATCAAAAAGATTGAGAATTTAGATATCGAACCGGTAACTTTACTAAGAGAATCCGCTATTGAACTCTTAAAGAAATTTTAGTCAAAACCAATTGGACATGACAGAAAGTTTTGTTGTAGGTTGAATATGATAAATCCAGAGTTTATTACTCAAACCGTTAATTATAAATTAATTATAAATTAAATATAAAGTCAAATGTGTTGACTATTTATATTGTTTCGGATTAAGGATTAGTTTCTAAATTAGTT
>PPND03000069.1:0-16311 GCA_003708095.3 Saturnispora dispora | reverse complement strand
CACTAACGTGTTATGAGTGTTATATGGTTAACTTTGTATATACTGCATATTGGTGATCATACGTTAGAAATATGTATGTTCCAGTTTATATTTCAACGTTAAATATCTTTATTAATAACTGAGCAATACTTGATTGCTACTTATTTTGACAGGAATAAGTATATAAGTTGCTTATTAAAATTTAGACTGAAAGTCTAAACTATAAAGTCAAATTAATGTCCTATTTATACTAAATATAACAGTTTCTAGATCATTCTATCATGAAAACATTCATGATGTTGGATTACCAAAAATAGTAACTGTACTTACCTTTTAAGAGTATTTTATGGTTGATCTTACTTTTCACCTGAGTGTATTATGTTCTAGAATTTTCTATGTTATTATGAATTTTACAATGATCTTCACAACAAAATTGTCAAATTATGGAAGAAAATGTAATAGATCAGGTTAAGCTTTAAATATGACTCTACTCTATGTTTGGATTAAATTTCATAGCTAGTTTAAAGCAATAGTGTCAAATATATGCATTAACAGAACTCGGTAAATACCTAATTGGGTTACCTAAGCAAGTTTAGCATGTAGAGTTCGTAAACGCAAATATCTATAAAAGAGCGAAGTGTCGCTTTTTATTTATAATCCTTATGTAATAGTTTATAGAGTAACAGTTTAAGTATTATTTAGAGAATTTAACAAATAGAAATTAAAATACCTTAATTAAGTTTGTAGCTACCTAAAGTGTTAATAAGACTACATTTCCTATTCGAGAGATATGCTCATGTGTAAATTTGACTTTCTAAATCCAATCTACATTAAAGTTTCATTTGAATAGTTGAGTAATCTACCCCACATTCTGTGGTTCATTTTCTAAATTACATTTCGTGTATAAAAGGTTGTTATTTTTACTTTTGCTTTATACAACATTTTCCAATATTAAAGTACAGAACATAGTTTTAAATGTTTTACACAGATAACAAAGCACAGTTTGAAAAGCAAGTACTTTTTTTCTAATTCATATCATTTAGGATAAAGACTCAAGAGTAAGGTAATGCAACAATAGCTCAAATAAATATTCTAATATTGAAATGCTGTATACTGTGACACCTTCATTCGCATCATGGTATGCTAATTTTAAAACAAACATAGCTATCTTTCAAAATTTTGTATTGGCATTTATTAATTGCGTTTTTTATATATAGTATTGTTTCATTACAGAAATGAAATCAAAACTACTTCAGCATAATTTAAAATTATTGTTGAATTGAAGGAAAATCCAGTTATTTGAGCAAACCATTGGTCTAGCACAAACTGACCTATACTATTTGCTATAATCTAAAGATAACTGTGCAATTAACTCAACAGATACTAGAAAAAAATTATTTTCTAAGGAAAAGAAGATAGGATTGCATACTCATGTACTAACACGTAGGCTTCACTATAGTAGGTGTAAACCCAGACCAAATCTTTTAATAGAAAGCATCAAGGCATCTTCTAAATTTGACTAGAAGGCGTATCACCTTCAGATAAAAAAATCCTAAAGAGGCTGGTGAACAAAAAAAATGCTTATATTACCAATAAGCCCCCTCTTATTCATTTTAAGTAGCTGTCGAATAGTTATATAAAGAGGAGTACCCTCATCTTTTGGAAGTAGAACATAGAAAATCTTTTGCCTACCATTGGTATAGCTATATCGTGTGACAAAACATTTGAAAAAGTTATGTTTATTTCAGATTCATGTCCTATTGAGAAAACAACAAATAGGTTATTGGGACGATCTGTTACCCATGGTAGCTGGACTTGGTGTATGGACACTACCTGGTGTAAAATTGTTGTGATAATTGCTATCGTACTTGCTGGCCTTATTGTGCTGTCACTTCTCATTCAAATCGTTAGAGTCATTTGTTGTGGAGTTGAATGTTTGTGTTGCACTGCATCATCATTGTGCTGTGGTGGTAGATCACGGAACGACATTGAAAAGCAGAACTATGTGCGTCCTGCAAATGCACCACCAAATATGTACTATCAGCCACAGGCGCAACCGTACTACAGATGATCCGTAATCTAAGAATATTGACAAGATATCAGTATTGAAGCTTTACTAAGTAGCATATATATTACCCTTTTTACTTGAATTTTGAACCGTTAATAATGTATTAAGACACAGAGCTAGAAAAGTAAATATACAAAAAAGATTATTTTATTTTATTTTATTTGAATAGCTTAAACTTCTTACATCAACAAAGCACCAGCAGCCAGAGCGGCGGCACCAGCAGCGTAGTAACCGTTCATAGCAGCAGCGTCAGAGACAGTAGTGACTGGTGGAGCAGTGCTGTTTCTAGCAGGACAGTCAGTAACGGTTTCATCACAAGAGGTGATGGTTTCGGTTTCAGTGGCCTTGGAGGTAAAGGTAGCAGCGGAAACGGCAGCAGCAAAAAGGGCGACGGTAGCAAATTGCATTTTTAACGATTGAATGAAAGTTAGTCTTTAATGAAGAAAAATAAATAGAAATTGTATTGTTTATGGTGGATCTTCACTGGCCTTTATAAGTGAAAAATCAAACGGTTAAATCGCTGGGCGCGTTTTGCTAAAATTCTCAATCTGGAAAAACATAAACAAACCAGTCGCCAACCGCGTTTCTCCCTACATGAAGATAGAGATCTAGACCTTTAGGGATAGTTGTCATGAGGGGGGAAGCGGTGATAGAACGTGAGAGAGATAGGACGTTGTAGAAGGAGATTGTGCTTCTAAATGCTAACCCTTAGACTGTATTGTGTGTGTAGGTTAAAAGCTTTTCCAAATGACTAGAAATTTTGGCCGATATTCCCCATTTTTATTTTATTGCTGGTACTAATAGCCAGCACGGACTTAGAACACAAGAATGTCAATGTTATTTTTTCACAATTTAATCGTCTCATGTAAAAAGTTCGGCAGCTAACCAATAAAATTATTTATAATGTGTCCCATCCACCAACGTCCGACAATGACTCAAATTTCTTGGCAATGACATTTTGTATATTGTGCCCCATCCATACCTTCATCTGCAGATCCTTATACTTCTTTTGCGTCAAGCACACCTCGTGTCCCTTTTTGGAGTCTTCATCGCACTCCCCATAGTCATCGTTGTAAGGACTTGGGATAAAAGACCCCTTGCCATTGTCAAGTAGCAAAACACAGTTGTTTCGTGGAAGAAAGAACATACCTCTACCGCCATCAATACATTCCCACCTTATGTGCATATTGCAAGCACCAAATTCATCACCGTATTGATTGGCCTGTAAATCTACCATTGCCGCACAATAGAAACAAATTGCTGGGTCAGTAGGTCTTTCTACTCCCACCTTTTTGTTATAGTATTCAGTAAAGAAATCGCTCAGTTTTGCCGGTAGATTGATCAATTCAATTGGTCCTGGATATGGAACTCTGGATCTTACCAACTTTCTCTTGTCAGCTTCGCTGATGTCAATGAACTCTCCCACTTTCAATGACTTTATTATGTCTTCAACCTTTGGCAACTTCATGACCTTGCATATCTTGTCGCATTCATTCAAAGAGTCATCAACATCGGGGTTATCATCTGATAAGACGGGAAACTTAGCGTACGCCAAAATCAAGCATTTCCTCAAAAATGGTGTCACTAATTTGATCACCATACTGTATATACCATCCAAGCTTTCAACACTAAAGTTAGAACCACTAAAGGCACCTATAATATCAACAAATTGACTAACATCACCCGTGTACTTTTCACTGGCAAACCAATTCAGATCAATGATAGTTTCATCAAGCTGTGACTTCTTAAGTAGAATTAAGATGGCGTACATTAACGATTGTTTGACATGTTTTATCAAAGCAATCGCAATTAATTTTTGGAATTTGAAATTCAAACATTTAGATTCATCACACATTGTCAATAACAAAAAGAAATCTTGTCCACTGTATATCAGCTCATCTTCATTGATTAAGTTCTCTAAGATACCAATGGAAGTTTCACTGAGAACTCTCAATCTATCTTCTTGTGCTCTTCCATGAATGCATCTCAACATATCTCTCAGCTGCATCCAAATTCTCAATGAAATTAGTGTATTATTGCTAACTTGACTAATGACTAACTTATTGTTCCCAACTTCATATGGTTGACCTCGTAAAGATATTTCAATTGACTCAATAGTCTTACAGATTAGAGAGCTAACGGTGTCAAATGGTGGCGATAATGTAAATAATGTATTCATACAATTTTTCAGAGCTTCAGGTGCTGAACATGACGAATTAACACTGTATGTTAACGTCCCGTTTACTATTTCGGATTGCATAAACCAATCTTTTGCCTTCATCTTGAGTTTAGTTGCATTCATAAATTCAACGGTTACCATATCCAATATAACTGGTTGCTTAACTAAGTCCACATCTAAAGTTGCGCTGGTTACTTCATTAAGAAAGAGTCGTTCTTTGAATTGTTCATTAAAATCATCACTTATCTTGGTATAATAAACTGGAACGAATATGTTATTGATAGCTTTACATAATGGACAAAAAAATTCTCTTCTTTCCACATTTTCAGGTATAGTTCTGGTGATCTGTGATAACTGCTTAGCTTTCGAGGTTTCATAGTAATGCTCATAACACTGATAATGCATTCCATGTCCACAACTTGTAAATACAGATTGGTTATCCACAAAGCTTAATTCACTCAAAGGATCTTCTGTGATAGGAAATCCTGGTCCAACAACCGCTTTTCTTTCAAAGTTTTCAACAAATGTTGCCAATTCTGAATGAGTATATTGATGATCATCATCCAAGCTTGATTTTCCACCAAAAGCTTTCAGAAACCAATAATGGTCATTGTAAGGAATATATCTAAACTGATTGGATTCTGTGATGTAGCCAAATACGCCAAAAACTTCATTTTCATTTGCTGAAGGCATATGACATAGAATACAAGTTTGTTCTGGAAAATCCCAGGATTCCGAGTTACTATCATTAGTGTCGCTAGTTTCCATTTTAATGTCTGGGACTGTTTCTGTAGATTCACTGCATTCTAAGTTTGTATCACTACCCTGACTTGTGACATCTGAACTGATAAATTGTTCGGCAAATTTATCCTGTTGTCTTTTTAGCTTAGCTAACAGTTTTGCTTTTTTCTTCTTCGCCAACTTCTTTTTCTTTTTGTAGCCTGGGTCATTCTCCCATTTGTTATTTGATTTTCCTACAAAGTCAATTGAAACATCAAATATCTCTTCGTCAAATTCGGGAACAAATGAATTTAAAGTATGATTTGCATTTTGAAACAAGATACTGAATTCTTTGATGATACTGACTATCTTTGGCTTAAACCCATATGATGCTTCTACCTTAGTTAGTGATAATAAACATTGAATAATAGAAGGCACAGGAGTTTTCTCAATAAAACACCAATTTTTGTGTTTCGCAATAATGTGAGTGAAATGTAAAGTTAAATCTAATAGTGAATCACAATTTCCATTTTCGAGTTCTGCTTTGTCATCTCCTTCTTTTAAACTTTGCTTGTCTGATTCACCTTCAGTACAAGTAAACTCCTCAATACAATACTTCAATGTTTGCAACACAAAATTCAAAATGATATTATTTGAAAGTATATCGGTTATTCTTTCAAATGGACTATCCGACCAATCAATACATATTGGTTCGATTACAATTTGAGATTTTTCAATTTCAGTTTTTTTATGAATTTTGTCTTTGATAGCATTGATACACTCATCTGTTTTATTTCTGGAATAGTGAACATAATACGGATTGATCTCAGTAAGTAGCTCTTTTTTCAATTTGTAGAGTTTCACGGAATCGTTTCCTTCTTTCTTTTCAATTTCATCAACAGATTGTTCAAATACAACAGGAAATCTTCTAGTTGATGAAATATGCTCTGGAATAGCAGCATCTATAGAGCTAAATGGCAATTTGGAGAAACATAAAGCATGGACAATTTCTCGCCTTATCAACTCATCCTTAACTTTAACTGCATCCATTTTATGTAAATGCAAATCTGCAGTCAAGATGTGAATTAAAAATAATGTGAATTCCTCAACCATTGCTTGCAATTGTGATTTGTTATAAAATTCACTTTTCATTCTACCAGCGGCCCAATCATCCAATAGCCAACTGTTCAAAACACTCCAAATAGCATGGTTCATGTCTGGGAAAAAAGCAACAAACATTTGAGTCAAAAACAGATCTCTGGTATAACCAAATTCTCTCCCACCAGAATACCTGTACAAACTCATTTGAGTTTTAACACTAGTGCCGTTTCTGACCCAAAGTCCAACTTTAATTTGGGAGATCATAACTAATTTCTTAATGGGAATATCAAAAAATGCTAATATACCTTCGTATGTGCCGGTAGCTAATTTACCAGGACCTGAAATACCGCCTCTTTCTTTTAGATAAAATTCATATTCTCCTTGTATCATGTCCATTAGATGAAAAAAAGTTCTGTCATTGTCCATAGAAGCATCCATTTCAACCAACCATGAGAACATTGAATGCAAAGGATGTAAAAAACTTACCTTATCCTCTAAAACATTATGCTTCACAACACTAGCTTCAAAATATGGTGATTTTTTAAATTCAATTGGATCTTCTTTGTCTACGATTAACCTTATACCTTCAATATCAGCTTGAGAAGGAGTATCCATAAAAATTAGCTCTATAATCTTTCTAACTATGATGGTGTAAAGAGTCTCTGTGAATGATTTCTTAACTTTTGTAGTATACGAGTGGTAAAGTACATCCATTGGATTGCCCTGAGAAAGCAATCTATCCTTGGGTATTTTGTTTAACACTTTACTTATAGATTCGGAAAATAAAGAAATAACTGTCAAAGCGTTGAAAAATACACTATAGTCTTGATTTTCATATTCGACATGCTCTTTAGCCTCTCTTTTGAAAATAGGTTTACTTTGAAAAACAGCCAAAAAATGCACATATTCTGGAAAACAAAAGAAAAAATTAAATATATTTTCAATGTCCGGATTTCTAGTGATGATATAACTAAGATCTAATAGTACATGTGCCCACTTCCTGTTTTTTAAAGTTGAAAAAATGACTCCATTTTTTGGATATGTTGACAACGTATTTTGAGTTTTGAATGTTGTCACATAATTATACATTAGCTTGATCATTTTTAGAACGTCACCATGCTTCAAAATAAGTGAGTCATTTTGTGGAGAGGTAAATATTTGCGTTGAAAGGATAGGCATCACTGAAAATTCCGGTTCCCTATCTACGATGAGAAAAAGAGTAAGAATGTCTTCATAGATGTCCATAAACTGTGCCACCATCAGACCGGAAAACTCAAAAGCTTGATCCATAACAGGGATATAAATACAATGTAGTTTTTCTCTAGGAGATTTGCAGAACCGAATATCAAATAGTAACAAGAATTGGAATCTTGATCCAATAAAATTAGATGTTTCAGCAGCAAATTCAGCATCAGGATAGCCTACTAATGATTTGAATTTAGTTGGAAAATCCCAATTACCATTAGTTTTAGCCATTTGTTGGCTGCGCGTTCGATAGAGAGTCCGTGGATTTATTAAAAGGTCATCTTTGTAAAATATATCTGTACTAGGCACCGTACAACCCCTATTGTACGCCATAAACATTACCTTTACAATTGTAGACCTAACCTCACTAATATTTTTTGCAATATTGCTTGATGAAAAGTCAAGATACCAGCTTATTATATCATCACACATTTCTTCCCTGAAAATGTCTCTGGTACTCCTAATACATGCGCTGAGCCCAGTTGCTGTTAGCAACTCTTGCTTCTTTATAAGTTGTGAAATACTGTCAGACACCATAACAACAGCTCTCCCATGCTTATTGCACCTATCAGCAATCATTTCCGCAAACTCAGTCACTTTTCTTGTTACAGTTTTTATCCTCTGTACAGCATCTTTATATTGATGAACTTGGTCTGAGTAAAGAACCAAACCGTACTTACCAGATGGCATATCATACCCTAAATAGCGATCAACATCTAAAGTTGAGTATTCAAGTGAGAGTACTATTTCATCTGCCGTCTGTGCTGGCATTATGCATGGATAGGAGTTGTACATCACGTCAATCACATAGTCGATCATAATGCCAAGCGCATCACTTATATGTCGCAAAGAATCTTCTGTTAAATTAGGAAATATAGTAGTATCAATTTTTGTTAAATAATGCGTACAGTTGGGCTCTGGATACGCCACAAGGTCACCACAATCACAGATACCCGCATTGTCTCTTTGCACAATACTTTTGTGGATCTCATGGCCAGTGTGTTTTTCCTTCTGAAAACAGTACGGACAAAGAGCACATGTTTCATCGTATCCACATGTCAAACATCTATAACACGATTCGCCTCTTGAAAACCTACGACCACATGACCTTTTGTAATGGTTATGATTGGAATCATCAACCATAAGCTGGATTTTGTTCAAATTCAAAATGCTGTTGAGCATAGTTGTCAATTCGGTTCTTGCTGCCCCTGTATACTTAAAGTTATAAGTTGCTGGCATACGCAAAAGAAACTTCTTAAACCTTATTAACTCATCTTCAGAATTCATGTGTACTATAGTTTCACCTATAACGGATGGCAAAATTTATGTAATGAAATTTTCTTTTCTTTAGTAGTAAAATTACGTAATACTAATGAATACACAACTTTAATAATATAGAGTCAGATGTCAATGAGGTTCGCCACAGGCTCTTCCTGGGGAGCAGATGGCAAGGGTTCCGAAGGTACTGAAGGAAGGTCCAAAGTGGGTGGTAGGGCATAATTCTGGGGAATAATAGTGCCTTTTAATTCGTTCAAACGATTTTTGCTTGGAGTGGATTCCAATGATATCCTTTTAATACTAGTTGATGGTGGAGCTAATGGTATTGATTGTTTTTCAAATCTCTTTTCGATTGAGGTTGTCTTAATAACTGGCTTTGGAGGTTCTTTTTGGTCGGGAATTGTATTAGGCTCTTCTTGCTCTAAAACTGGAGTTACATCTTCGACATTATCATTAATCCCAACTTCACTGACCTCTCTAGGTTGCTTTTCAACAGATTCAGTTGCACTTAAAGATGATTGTTCTGCCTCAGTCCTTTGATAAGGAGTAATTAATATACTTGATGATTCCTTTTGTGGTAATTCAGCTTGTTGTCGCTGAACAGGCTCATGCACAAAACGTTTTGATTGATGAGAAGTAGAGGTGGGAATCGGAGGTGCTGGTCGTGAAAACCTAGCTCCATATGAAGTCTTAGTTTTTATCATTTGTTGTTCCTGTTTCAACCTGTAGGCTAAAATATCATCGTACAACCGACTAGCTGCAAACGACTTAGCGTACATTTGTTGGCATTTTTCAAGTTCATTTCTTTCTTTGGTCATCTGTTCGTTAACTTTGGAATGCATTAGAACAATCTTGGTGTGCAATTGGATGAGCGAAGGATCAACAACACGTTGAGATGCTGGTATCGATTTCAACCTATCCAGAACATCAACAAATTCAACAATGTTTCTTTCGTCCTCCCCAGTAAGGGTGTTCGGGTCTTGCTTAAACAATTGAGCCGGCGCTGAATTAGTTGATTCAAAATTATGAGGAGGTTGTTGGTGCATTTGTTGTTGCGGTGTCTTTTCCTGATACTGGTGATACTGCAAATTAACTGGCTGAATATCTGTGGTTGACTGATATTGTGACTGATGAGATCGCTGCTGCTGATACTGCGGTAATTGGTATTGTGGTTGCTGATATGCTTGGGTTGATTGAGGTTGTTGATATCCTTGATCAGTAGATAAATGCATTTGGTTATCGTGTTGAGATGGTTTCTGTGAAACATGGTTGAAACTTGAAACATCATTCATTAAATTGCTGTATAGACCTGTACCTACTTCTCTACTTTCGGGAGCAGGTTCTTCGAATATTGTGGGAACACCTGATTGCTTCAAATCTCTCAAACTTGCTTCAATTGCTGCTTTCATATCTTCATCTTCATCATCTGTTTCTTGAGTAATTCCACGCTTGCGCTCGGAGGAGTTGTTGGTGATGTTAGGATTTTGAAGCGATAATGAAATGGCTTTTTTTAATTCTTCATCATCTTTATCATGTAAAACGTTTTTTGTATGCTTTCGGGAAAGCTTTAACCTTTTTTTTTTGTCTCGTTGATCTGAGTAGCAGTTATCACAAACACGAACAGGTATATTGATTCCTAGTTCAGGAATAGTAGCATTGTTACTGGAGTGAGTTTGGCAAAACACACCACCACATGATCTGCAGTGATGCTTTCTGTTTAAAATAGTAAACAAATCAGAACACATCATGCAAGCATCAGAGTCTTCCCATTCTGGTGCAACTTTACTTTCTATCAAAGTTGAATCTACAAATTCAGAAATGACAGGAAACTCGAATCCATCGTCTTGAAGTTTTTTGTAGATGGTATTGATGTAGTCAAATTTAGAATTCTTACTAACCAGAATAGACCAAGTCTGAATCAATTCTAGTAGGTAGCTTTTAACACTGGCATTTTTCTCTTTGTTCTTTAAAAAGATAACCATTGGATCCATTAATTCTTTTGATGCACTCTCTTCAATGAAGTGAACACCACCATTTTTGATACAGAAATCAATAAGTTTTAGTGCAGATTTTTGCTGGTTTGCATTAGTTTCGTCCATAAATCTCTTTTTTAACAAACGCATAGCTTCTTTAGCTGTAACTTGCTTGGAACGAATAAGGTCACTGATTTCTAACGCAGCACCAAAGTCTATTTCCCCATTTGGGATAGAGTCCGATGTAGCTAACTCAATCTTCTCGGCAAGCTCTTTATTCTTGTTGCTACTAAACCAAGACATCAGTGGTAAACTATACTGTGAAACGAAGCGCCATCATTAAGGTTCATTTACATTTTTCGTGCAAGATAGTCGAAAATTGGTGAATTTGCTCAGCATATAAAAGTTTATAAAGATTAGTTTATGCAGATGCTATTTAGTTCTGCTGTCGAAATAGGCATACTAGCAACGGAAGGACCCAATAAATGATGGTCAATGACTGAGTTGATTGTTCTAGTTGGGACGAGCATGAGACTACCTATATCACTTGTTTCATCGTCAATGTTAGTGGAGTAGATAGACTCGTTGTCAACAAATCTGACTTCCACAGACATTCTGTCCTCATTGGAGCACTTGATAATGCTTTCCCAGTCACTGTTCAAGACAAAAAAAGTTTCACACCCAGAAACAAAAGTCAAAGCAACAACCATTCCAATCCACAGTCCAAACAACTCCATTTTGAGATGAAATCCACAATAAAAGGCCACCGGCAGAGCTAGTACATAATAACTAATCATACTAATCCAGCTACCAATATACTGTCTTCCTTGCCCTCTCAAAATACCACCAGCAACACAAGCCAAACAGTCAATGACTTGATATAACGCACCAATAATCAACACTTGTGCGGCTAAAGCAACGACAACTGGATCTTTTGAAAACATAAAAGCAACATAGGTTCTACCAAATCCTAGTACAATAGCATTGAAAACACCAAAAAAGACCGCTAACGTTAAAGCTGCCTTAGTGGCATCGACGGCAGCTTTTTTTCGTTCTGACCCAATAAACCAAGCGATTCTAGTTGAAGCAGCCACAGAAACGGCAAAGGGAATTTGATATATGGTGACACAACTGGTGGAAACAACAGATTGCGCTGCTAAAGATTCGACACCAAATTTAGATGATGCAAACGAAATAATTTCAAATGCAATCCATTCACCTTCAATCATGATCACACCTGGTCCTGCCAACGATAACAATTTACTCCATCCAGTTAGCATAGATCTAGTAAACCCACACCAACATTGGTATCCATCAATGAAAATACTGTAGAATAAGAGCATGAGTGCCATAGTCCAGTTGGTGATAATAATAGAAACTGGTGCACCAATAAACCCCAAGCCCACATTTTCATCCCAAACAAGCACATAGTTCAAAATGATGTTCATTGGTGCACATAAAATGAGGACATAGGTTGATGCATGGAAAATACCCTGTGCCTGTAAATATTGTTTCAGCACCTCAAAAATGATGAAGCCAGGAACTCCCCAAACCAAAATACGAAGATACTGCGAGGCCAACGCACATGCTTCTTGTGTTTCAATGAAAAAAGACAACAGCGGATATGAACCATAAAACCAGAACAAAAAAATAGGAACATAAATTAACATCAAAACAATAAAACATCTCATGGCTTGTAGTCCTACTGCTTTATAGTCTTTTTTACCAAATGACTGAGGACATAAAGTGGACAAGGAAGATGCAATACCTTGAATAATTCCATAAGAAGTGACGTTAGCCAATAAATTTGACAACGTGACAGCTGCCAATTCGTTTGATCCCATATTACCAACACTGAAAACCGATGCTACAGTTAACGAATATTGCAACAGAAATGTCACAATTAATGGTATAGATGACTTGAGGATCATTTTTGTTTCGATCAAGTAGCTGGTCTCCACATTCCTTAATGTGAGTCTACTGGATTTTGAGGTAAGCACTGAATGTGAGCGTGCTCTATGGGCAACTGGAGCCAAAGGAGTAACTTCGGTTGCAACCCCAAAGTGCGCAATTTCAGGTCTGTCACTACTAGGACGTCTGTTAAAGGCGGACACTGTCATGGGCACTAGCAAGTAAATGAAGTTTGATCTCAACGTAAACAAAAGCGACTTTCAAAAAAGATACATACAACGGAGGAGCTTTAATTAGTGGTATGTTATATATAAGAAAGTGGGTGTATTTTATAGAATGGCTAAATAACCCAACTAGCCTTCTTTGGTAAACTTGTTTCATTACAGTATGTCAAAATGATAGGGATATAATTATCAATATCAAACATCGAGCTAAGCTTTTTCTCGCAGTTAGAGACTTTAATTGCTTGAGAACCAAACTGTGCAGATGGAAAGAGTACTAATCTGTGTGAATTGCACTGCGCCAGTTCCGGCTCTTGTGGATAGACATGGTCGACTGGTGCGATGTGATCATTGCAACATGGTTGCAGACAAGTACGTAGAGTTAGAAACAACGATTATCATGATTGATATTCTTTTGATGAAACCAGAAGCATACAGACATTGGATATACAATGAAATGGTGCTCATCCCATGGAGTGGAATACGATTGGCAATATTGACGACATTGTTTCATGTTTATATTACATGGGCCTACCTCGAACGTGACTTCATTTTGAATCCATCTCATTGTTCCTTGTTGGTGTCATTAGCTTTAAGGAGCGCATTCCCCTACGTGTTCTTCTTATCCAAGCTGATTCTTGAATTGGTTCTCTTTTGTTTCATATTGTCCTACTTTTGCTTCAAACTTCTTCATTTCTTGCCTCCTCAAAATCCAATTGGCCCCAATGGCATTGGCTCAGATCCGTGTATCATGGGATATTTCAATAGAATTATAGAGGACGTTTCACCGACAATATCAAGATCACCTTCACCTTCACATTCACCTTCACCTTCACCCTCACCGTCTTCTCGTCCCATGTCGAGATCTCTTTCTAACGCATCATTTTCACCTCCTTCACCACCTCCAGGGTTTACAGACTTACTGGTCAAAAACAAAGGCATCCAAGACGGATACTTCAATGAAATAACAATCATTATATCTAATACTGTTCTAATTTCAGGGATCATAAAGTTGTTCCCTATGGTAATGTTGATCTGGCCCTACGATGCGCCAGTTTTGTTCACAACTAGACTCACTGTGAGCATTTTGCATATATTCCTTCTAATTGAAGCTTTGAATATCATGATTCCTAACAGGGAAGCGATGCTGTCATTCAAAACTATATTTTCGTGGATGAAATACAGATACGCTTCCAGAAAGCGACTAGAGACGCACAAGACAAAGTCCAAAAGTCTAGTGTTATCAATGGATTCATATACTACATATAAGCGTGGCAGGTCACGAAATAGACATCTAAACAATCAACCAAATGAGACTGCGTTGAGACAAAGATATCAAAATTCTTGTTCACAGTTATTTGACATAACTTCTTCATTGCCATTAGCAAGCTCTCCTACACAAACTTTCTCACTTCACACGATTACCGATGAAACAAATAATACAAATGACAACAACGATGTTTTAGCATTAGATTTCAAAAACCAATTGGTGTTACCTGATCTTTTGGTGTCAACAGAAAACCAAAACGCAGTTCCTATTACATTACAAAATACAGAGCAATGCTTGTCCCCAGACACGCAAGAATTAGTTACTACAAAAAATCTCTCTGGCCCTGTGAATTCTTATTGGGAAATTCTTGTAGCTGTAATAATATCACACATTATGGCTTTTACAATAGCACATATTATGATAATATGGGTTGCATCTGCACTTTGGAACGTTACCGTCCGAGATGTGCTTGTTGATGACTGGAGGATGCTGAGGTTAGTTATTGACGGTATTGAGGAGCTGTGGGACTACGCTTACATGTGCGTATAATTTTCACTTCCAGTTATGCGATTATATAGTCAATTAATATCACTTTCTTTTGCTGGAAATGTTTTCACGATGCCTAAAGCTGAAAAACTTATGTTTTAAACTAAACTGACTGTGACTATCGTTATAACTGTGCTTCACTAGATCTATGTCTTCAGGTTTTGATAAATATAAGTTTCTGGCGCTGGTAACAGAGCGATGTGACAAAATATGCTCAGTATCGTTTATGTTACATAATTGTTCATCATTTGCCACATCATGATCTTTTTCAGAACGAGAAAACCATGTAGATAGTGCAGCCAATCTTGATCTGTTGCGTTGTTTCTTAAGCACTTTCTTTTCTTGTCTGAGTTTTTTGATAGTTGCATTAATTGCGTCGATTTCATTGTGGAAGTTTTCAGGTTTTGGTAACTTATATAGATCTGGAGTAGCATGGCAATTCCGTTTTAAATCAGCTCGCGTCAAAGGGAGATTTGGTAAAGATTGTTCTGGCAACTCAATCTCAACATCGTCAATTGGCAAATCACTGACATCAAATAGTGCAGCAGTGCTCTTAGGTAAAGGCTTTTGATGATTTAGACTAGATGATTCGTCTATTTTATGTACATAACTGTCTGCATCAAATCTAACTCTTTTAACAGAATTAACATCATAGGTGTGATTTGGGGCATCTATGCGCTTCAAAATTGGTTTAAGATTCATATGAACGGGACTGTGTTCAGTGGCTAGCTCAGGAACCAGTGTTATTTGGCTATTGTGTAAGTTTGACTGGGAAGTTGCCACATACCTTAAGTTATCAAAAACATAACAGTTTACGAACTGTTGTAGCCAAGTGATGAACACGTTTGGCTCATGACTGAAACAAGCCAAGATGGATATTGTAGTGTGGTCTCTAGTGAGTTTCAAAGACCCAATTGGCCTCTTTTCAACACGTTCTAATAATAGATCATCTTTACAATAAAAACTGAACTTTGATCCAAAGCTGATGATGGAATCAAAACTTAGGATAGAGTTTGTTGGCATATCTGTTTATGTTTGCAGGAAGCTTTGAAATGAAAATCAATATCTGTACTTTTTAGCAAAGGATAGCAATTGAACTTTTGATTAGAAATATTCAGTGATAAACACTCAATACTATTAACAATTCAACTATCAATAGTACTACCAAATGTTGAGAAACCCTTACTAATTTTAATGAAAGGGCATTAAACGGGATTTTTTTGAAGGTGCATAAAGTACAGAAAGGGAGTTAGCTAACACAAAGCCACCAGTATACTCTTAACGTACACTATATATTCTATCATGACCAGCTATTAATTTTTCAGTGATTTCAAATTCTGACAGATAAAACCATTAACAACTCCGAAGACTGCTAATGGCATCAAAATTGATGTATTTTTAGTCCAATTTTAATCTTTTGGCACTAGATTTTTTGTAAAAAAACATCACAGTTGAATAGATACCACCCAATTGTCCTCTGTAGCACTACATTTCATCATATATTGAAACTATTTCTATAAATGAAAGGGGGCGTGCGTAAATATGGGACCGGATCATAGTAAATTGTGGTCCTGACAGCAAATTTTTTCAGTCAGAAAAATTTTTTCAGGCGCTGAAAAAAAAAGTATATAAGATTTGGCCACGCCCCCTTATAACCTTAAATGTTGTTTATGCTTTTTTTCTCCATCTTTATAATTAGTCACAATGGGTAAGGAAAAGCAACACGTTAACGTCGTCGTTATTGGTCACGTCGATGCTGGTAAGTCTACCACCACCGGTCACTTGATTTTCAAGTGTGGTGGTATCGACAAGAGAACTAT
>PPND03000068.1:0-17049 GCA_003708095.3 Saturnispora dispora | reverse complement strand
GGAGATCAGATGTCAGATGTTTCCAAGATTGCTTGATAAACGAAACAATATAAAAAGCTCACAAAATAACCTTGCTCATGATATTTATATTTATAAAAATCAACTTTTATATTAGTTAAAACTGATACCAATTCCTACAAACAACCCGACTGGTCTTTGTAATATAGATTTGTTACAGATCTGAGCTAAGTCATTCCCGATTTGGAAACATAATTAGTAAGTACAATAAGTAAAGGTATGAGTCATAATCATACTTGACATATATATAAGAGTGGACCAACATTGTCCACCAAATTATATTACATACTTTATAACGAATCTAATTTATTACTTATACATGATCCAGAATTTAATGTAATTTCTAACATAGAAGGCAGCCCCCACATTTTAATTTAGATTAATTAGTATATGTCAAAATAAGTGGCAATCAAGTATTGCTCAGTCATTGATAAAGATATTTAACGTTGAAGTATAAACTAAAACATACATATTTCTAACGTATGATCACCAATATGCAGTATATACTAAGTTAACCATGTAACACTCATAACACGTTAGTGTACATAACAATAAAGAGTTACATGTAAGGTTGAATGTATGAATGCAATACATGCATATTGCATTAATACTTCTGAGCAACAGTATACTTGAATCCGTTCCGTTGCTATCATGTCTATTGGGGTAATCATATCTAATGGGTATTCCTCCAATAAAATGCAAGCTAATCCTAACTTACACTCTATTAATATAATCAATATTTTTCTATAAAAGGAACTACGGTTTCCTCTTTATTTAATTATCTTTATATTATTTAAAATAACTAAGATATAGGGTTTTACAGATGATGCAATGATTTTAGCTCTCAATGCTGAGAGAATTCAAATTAAGCAAAATGACGCTTAATTAGATCACTAGGGTAGCAGAAAGAACATGTTATCCACAAACGTCGCAGGCTCTGACCCGGATTCACTTGAATTGATGAGCAGAAGTATGAAGGCCACAAAATGAAGAACCTAATCTGTTATAAATGTAGAGAAAGAGCTTATCACATTGCTAGAAATTGTACAGCAAAAACAGATGCCAACTTTAGCCACAATAAATGGAGAAGGGTAGCAATAAAACTTCCGGTTGATTGCCCGGTTGAATTAAAGTAGTTGAAATGATTCCTATTTTGAGATTGAAGGTGAAATTAGAAATGACAGTTCGTAGAAGGATTGATTGATTCAAGTGCAAACGTCAATGTGATTCAGAAAGCAGTGGTTTGAATTATAATTTCAAAGATGCTGTACGGCCATGGGATCTCTGTAGAATTTGGTATAAGCAACTCCAATCCAGACAGAGGTCCAAAGCCACATGCCTGTTAGGGTGTTGCGAGACGGAAAAAGGATTAGATATTATTTTGAGGCCATGATAACAAAAAATGTTATCAGATACATTCATTTAGGTCTGCCATTTATAGATATGTATGACAAGACCAATGGTTAGGAAACCATGATTTTGGATGACTGATCTATAAAAAATAGTTTTTCAACAAAGGTGTTGGAATAGCTGAGCTAGGAGGACCTTCTGCAGTAGATGATGTAAAAATTAGTAAAGAAACGGAATAGGACTTTGTATAGTTGAAGAACAAGGAACAACTATGCAAGAAAGGCCAATTTGGAGAAAGTTGAAATTGATACTCTAATATAAGGAATAGATCTCGGGAAACTGAATGACCTTACATAAAATGGAGGTGGTAACTATTGACGAGCCAAGGGGATGACCACCAGAACATACACTTGATCATCGGATTACACAAATTGAAGTTAAAAAGACTGTCGCTAAATCCCAATACAGAGCTATCTTCCACGCAACTATTGGAATTGGGAAAACGATTGGATAATTCATAAAGTCAAAGGTTTCTCAGCCTTAGTAGATCACCATTTAATTTATCGGAAAGACTTCCAAAAGTTTGACACATGTGCCAGGAATGACTGTGGAAGTTTGCCGCCAAGCAACAAATCATGATGAAATTGCACAGTGCATCTCCCAAACAGAAGAATGAGTTAATAAAGAAACCACAAATCACCAAGTTGGTGATGGGGTAGTATGAAAAAAGCACTTGCATATATGGTAACTGAGCTATTGTAAGTTACATCCTGCTTTTTTGGAGTGTATGGGTTAGTGAAGAAATTGGCTGACAATCTCTTTGAGATAGAAATACCAGTGACAGCACTGAAACCTGGGACAAACAATGTCAGTTCAAAGATTATATTAACGAAAATAAATTTCATTCAGAAACCAGTTATTGATTGAGGTAGTGCAGTACAAATTACAAAAGTGACTGCAATTGTTGGTAATGATTGTCAATAATATTAAGGTTGCAATTACGTATGTGAAATTTGAGAAAGCACCACGGCATATTCCTAAGACTTTAGATTCATAAATTCAAACCTTAAGTGACAGATGAACCGCGGGCTTGAGTTAAACGTGAGAGAATGTTGGAGTTTCACAAGATGGTGGTGCTTTAAAAAAATTAAAAAAAAGAGATCCTAGTAGCTACCTCTAGGTAGGTGATTATTGATCATATCAAAAACACAGTTCACATTATGAAAAGTACGACTACATTCTTTTTGAGTTCTGCTGTCTTTTGCATAAAAAATAAATGAAAAAAAAAAAAATCCGTCAGCTACAGGGTTCGAACCTGTGCGGGCGAAGCCCATCAGATTTCAAGTCTGACTCCTTAACCACTCGGACAAACTGACAGATGCCAGAAAATTGAGTTCCGAGATATTCCATTCCTCAATTTGGAAAGATAAATAGAATTATTGTAAACAAGGTGATAAGTTTTAAACATGGTTTTATAAATATACAGACCAAAAGTTCAAAAGATCTCTCTACATAATAATATTAACTGAGCATGACACATGCAAAATAACAATAAGATGTTGACAAGATTTGTTAGAAATGAGCGTAAGACTTAAATACCAACATTGTCTACGATAAGTGAAGCAGTCCTAAAGAAAACAATTTCCTACTTGATTCTAATGAGATAACAAAATTGTAGATTGAATAAGGAAAGCCCTTTCATAGATAACAATATCTTTCAAACAGAATATGTTTTGTTAACAGTTTTGGTAACTGCATATGCTTAAATAAGGTATTCTGTTGGTTTTGGCTGATCTGACCTAATCAAAGCATTGATGAGGGTCATACCTAAAGCTGAACTTGATCTACTATAATTGGTTCCATAATTTGACAGAAAGCGGGCACTTTAAGCAAATATCTAATCCAAAAATGGAGCTATATGACTTGGGGCTAAGATAACTTTGCATTCCACTTAACATTAATGACACCCGTCAGCAGGACATGCTTGTACAGTACTGAAATTAGAACTGCTCACAGCATCATTACAGCTTGATAAGCATTACACAATCTTTGACGTAACAATTTTACGGTTATGCAGCTATATATATTTAAGCTACGAGACCTACAAAGAGTTCAAGACACACGTTAGCAAGATTTGATAAGATAACCTACCGTTAAATATCATATATAAAAAAAACATAAAGAATTATGTAGAACTGATTTTCAACAAAGGTGTTGCAGTATTGGAACTAACAAATTGATCAGTTGGTATTGAGCTTGATTCTTTGAAAGAAAATAGCTGTTGTGTACTTCAATTGGCTCCAAGAAGCTCTCACTTGAACTGGGACTCTTGGGTCAGCAATGAATCCGTCTGCGCTTGACACCAATGTATGGACTGCCTTTTTCATGGCTAAGGACTCATCGTATCTCACGTTCAGAAAAACAAACCACACCAAAACAGCAAGCCAGTTTACAATAAACCCATTTCCTTTCCCAATCAAAATGAGTAGAGAACCAGTGATCGCAGTTCCGGTGTAGGCCAAGAATGATGCAATCTCCGAATAAGTAGCAAACAAAATACATTTTGGACCCCATTTGGTGTTGAAATTATTCAGCAATGATTTTAGCATCTCCTTTCTTTGTGTTGATAGTTTGGTAACTGAAGGAAGGACGTAGTTTCTGACATGAGTCAAGACGTGAAAAAAGGAGTAGAAGGTGAAGGGAACAAGTGTTAAGACTAATTTCTTCAACCAGATCCATTGGAACAAGGCCACAATTAAATATGGTGCGCTTGGGTTGGTCAAAATTGGTTTTAGTTGTGGACGTGCAACAAGATACAATCTTTTTACTTCTGCAATGTAACTGTTCATGTCGCCTAAGGGTTGCTTTTGTGGGATTGTTGACTCCTTTTCACTGTCACTCTTGCCTGTTTTCTTTTGTTGCAACACTAACGCTTGGTACAGGGACAGTGCCATGGAAACGACAATTGAAAAGTATGCAGAAGCATACAGGTATTGCACATGCAGACCGAATAGAACCAGCAGAGACAACAATAATGAAGATGTTTGTGAAATGACCCACGCAGTTTCGATTGTTACCATTGTGATTGTAATATAATAGCCTTCTTTAAGAAGCAAGGGAGTCGCAATCACGTAAGCAAAAATAAATCAGAAAATTCTTTTATATATAAATTTTTCACCAGTACAGATATAGGTTTATTTAAAGAAGAAGCTAAAGCTATATAAAAGAACAGGAAATGGGTCTCAGAAAGCTTAAAAAGTATAAAAAACAATTCACAATTTTAACTAAGACATACAACTTTTCCGAACCGATCCAGGTTTTGGTTGATGCAAATACTATCTTGGAAGCGGATAGAATTAACTATGATTTAATCAAATCGATTAACACACACATCCCACACGATACTCATTTATTTATATCGCAGTGCTGTATTAACAATCTCTACAAGTCAAAGAATGAAAATGCTATTGCTGTTGCCAAAAACATGCAAAAGAGGTTTTGTCACCATAAGGAAACATTACCATCAAAGGAATGTATCAACAGTATAGTTAATCATGACGGTGAAAACAAATACAGGTTTGTTGTTATTACACAAAATGAGAAACTCAGGGATGATTTGAGAGCCATTCCTGCAGTTCCTATGTTTTTCATGAAAAAGGGTGTTTTGGTGATGGAGCCATTAAGTAAAACTACCAAAAGGATCGCTGAGTATGTCAACACACAAAAGCTGACCAACGGGTTGAATGACGTGTATGCTGGTAAAAGAATTAAGGAAGAGGAAGAAGAAGAAGAAGGAAAAGATGGACGCTCTGATGAGCCAAATAAGAAGAAAAAGAAAGTCAAAGGTGTAAATCCATTGTCAATGAAGAAAAAGCAGAAAAAAGAGGTTAAAGCAGAGAGGCAAAGTGTCAGCGAAGATCAAAAGAAAAGAAGAAAGCGGAAACATAAAAAGATAAGCGAGAACAACACTGACCAAGCTGAAGTCATTTCTGATGAGGCAAAAGTAGTTTCCACAGAAGAAAACAATGATATAAATGAAGATGTCAACTCAAACAACCAGAGTACTGCTGAATTAAGCACAGATGATTGAACAGGCATTAATATTAACTATAAAATTATTGGTTTCAAGTGAAAATATTTAAATTGTATAAACTATATTATAACAAGATTTGCTTAGCGAATACAAAAAGTTTTTTCTGTATTCGAACTTTAGATAAGAGCGTTCAGTAAAGTAAAGAGTTTCGTCAAATCCTTTATTCCCTTGATATTGGTGGAGTTTTCGTCAGTTATTTTGGTGAAAGAAACACCCACTTCAGTCAATTGCTCTTCAAAGATAACGTCTCTCTTTAAAACAGATTTAATCAATCTTTCAAAATGATTTTCGGTAAGCAATGCTTCCTTTAAAGCCTTTTCATTTTGAGGTCCCAGTGTTATTACAATTGTAGTAATTAATTGAAATATTGGGATCAAAATATCATAAACAGAAAGATGATTATCGGCACTCAGTTTTGCTGGATCACCAATAGCAGAAACACCCACCCGTGAATACACAGTACCAACAGGATTGTCCAAAGATAATCTTACCTTCGATATTTTAGAATGTTCAGAGGCAGGAGAAAAGACCTCTTCAATATTTAATTCCCATCCAAGATCAAGATCAACCTTCAGGAAAACACAATCTCTAATAGTTTTGAAAATATCAGACTGAAGTAATTGTTGTGCACCAAGTCTAGACTGCGCCAATCTAATCAATAAACTCATCGTGGCTTTATACGATGTGATTTCATATAGCAAGCCAGTGGCAGATACACCCTCACTAACATTACTGATACCCAACGCACTACTGAACACTTCATCTGTTACTTTTAATTTCTGTACTAATGACGAGATATATGTCCCTGTGCAAAATATGTCCGAAATGAACTTTTCAATCATCTGCATATCTCCATCTTGCTTCATTTGGTTCCTATTGATCATAGTTTTTTCATTGACACTTAATTTTGAAAAGCATTTCAAAAAAGATTCTAGAAGAAATACCGAAGTAATTCTGCTTGAACTTTCACCAACTATTGAATCATGTAAAATAGTTGAATAAAATTTAAGGTCGACAGACCTGAAGAAAATCAAAAGATCGGCATTAATAATAATATCTTTGTTGATCATTGTTTCATCAAGGTAAATTTGGGCTAAAATGTACAAGTTTGATCTCAAGTTAGGAGGGCTGTTTGGCGACATGATTCCTCTTACACAAATCTTGAAAACAGAGAATAACCGTCTAGCGTCAATTGCGGACCTAACAACACCTTCTTCTTTGCTGGTAATGGATTCCTTCTTATCCCTGATGTAAATATATAGTAGTGGAACACACATGGTCACTAGAGTTTCAGCATATGTAACATCACTTTCAAAATATTCATCAATTCTAGGTAGAACTGATTGCAAAGTCTCTAAAATAAAGCTTGAAGTTTCAGAACCAGGCTTTGTAAAACCTTCTTTAGCAACAAACATGACGAGTTTGGACCAAGATTGTAAGTTCTCCAAAAGAGACCATTTGAAATTATCCAAGCAAATAGAGCTTGTAATAACTTTTTTAATCCTTTCTGCTTCCACAATGAACGACATTGATTTCTCTTTCTGTCCAAATTTGGCACTCTTGAATTGTGTTTTACCAAAAATATTCACTAAAAGATCGATGACAGATAGATCGTAAGGGTTTTGACAATCAGAAGAAGGGTATGCCTTCAATACGATATTTTTGAAAATGTATTTGAAATCAAATCCCAAGAATATATTTTTAAGGCTTTCATTATTAGCTCTTGGCTTGAAAGTGGTCACATCCAAAAATTCTAGAATTTTATTAGAATTCGTACCATATCCGATAGAGTGTGTTAACAAATTCACATACTCAGATAATATACTATATTGCTGTTCAGAAGCTATTGTTTCCAGCTCTCTGGTGATCAAGTTCAGCAAAGAACTTCTGAATTTGATAAAATGAACCAGTGTAGATGCTGCAATGCCTTCTGAAAAAAATGGAGAATTTAGAGATGCGTCATCTTTAAATTGCAAGCCAGAAAACAATGTCTCATAGTTTGTGTTCTTAGTGTTTCTTAAAAGGAATGATATTAAGTTGAAATCATTAAAATTTCTAAAATATCTTAAGATTGGATCACGCAAAAGTGTAGCTTTAGCGAGATTTACCAAAAGCTCCACAGACAAAGAAGAGATTCGAGCGGCAAAATAGTTGATTTCCAAACTACCAAGGGCTGTGACCAGTTCACATAGAAGTGAAATAATGGATTTCAAAAGTGAACGCTTCGAATAAATGGTTCCATTTAATGCTTCAGATCCAAGAGTAAGCTTATTAGTATCGAAACCTAACAGGAAATGAGAAACAGTCGGGCAAAAATGTGCGGATGAAATAGTATCATTCATAGACTCTGGGATATCATTTAAGGTAGTCAATAAAAATTCTAACATCGAAATTTTGATTCCAATCAATTTATCAATATTTTCGGAATTGTAGTCAATTGAAGCCTCAAATTGGGCGGTCCAAGCTTCTCTGATCCGGTCAGACTCTTCAACTGTTTCCAACATGATGAGCATTCTTTTCTTTCTACCAGACTGATAATTGAAAAGTCCATTTACTGTAGACGAGTTGAATAGTTTAGATTGACAAATATGGTTGAAAATTTTTAATGAACTTTGACAGATTTTCAAATCTGAGGCACCCAAATACAGTGACACGTTGACAACAAAGTCCAAGTTCAAAAGAAATGCTTCATCAAAGCTTCTCAGACCTGCAGTCCCACTACCGATTTCAGCAGGATCCATAAATTTATTATCCTTCAACCTCAAAATTGGGACCAAATTGTCAATGTAAAACGAATCGTGAGTTATAATCAATTCTACTGTTAAGAGAGCCTCCTTCACTAAATTTAGTTCCATGCTATCTGGCACAAACTGATTCAAATTATCAATACCCACGTTTGCAATCTTGAAGACTGTTTCATAAACTTGACTTTCATAAATACACTTCATGACAGATGAACATGGGTGTGATTGTAAATAACTTACTACACCACCAACTTCAGGAGAAATAATATCATCTATTTCTTTCAAACCTGCAGCCTGACAGGCTTCTACAAAAGCTGGGTCAATGGAACTCAATAGTTTGGAGATGAGTCGTAAAATTGACAAATGTAATATATTTTTTTCTTCTTTAGAAACTATTTTATCACTTGCTGAAAATGCAATAGATGGTAAAACTTCTTTGATTAAGAATTCTAGATAAATATGAATTCCAGGATAGTGAAAATTATCGCCTAGGTTCATTGGAAATGTGTGATCAAGTTGCTTGAAGCAATTAGTATAATCAGGATATGAAGAAAGCAAAGAAGTTAGCAATTTAGTAAAGCCGTTGATCAAAGGATATGAGTTGAGTAATTTTGAAAACCTATCTTTTGGTAATCCAATATTACTGGCACCAAAAATCCAGGAATCAAGCACGTTCCATAATTTTTCCCTTGTTTCCCTTTCAAATTTACATGTTTTTTCCTTGGTTGTGTAATCTATCTCCATAACTGAATCAGAGCCAATTAATGTAGAGAAGATGGAAAGAATGGCGCCCTTTATAACGTTTTCGCCAACTCCAACAAGAATATTTTGCAACAAACCGATAAGCTGACCGTCATCACTTTCCAACAATTCATGTCTTGCTTGAGGGCTTTGTTTTGCAACAGAGTCAATTATGCTAAATAAGGATGACAGATAAAGCACTGAATCTTTACCCAATTCAGCTACAATAACATTTGATTTCATGGCACCATCAGAAGTTTTAGACTCAGAGTTAAAGGAATGGCTATTGTTCTGAGGGGATAGTAATGATTTCAGTTGATTACTATAATATGATAAGCTGGAATAAATAGTTGCCCAGCTGACACTTCCATATTTCAATAATAAACCTCCTGAGTTTCGAACACCTTGGAGGGTACCATTTTGTGCACTTGTTCCATTGGATTCACCATTTGTTGTTTGAAGAAACGTGAAAACATATTCTGCACTTTGTTTATTTGATGCCAATGAAGATAAGAACATACTGTAGGAAGCCATGATTAAAGGAGAGTTACACTTGGAACCCCACTGAAGAAAACCATAAAGATTGTTGTTGCTATAGTTATTTTCAGTGTTGGCCCAAAATTGGGCTGATAAATTTGGACGATTACTGTAAAGGTAAAACATTCCCAAATAGGCTCTTTCCAAATCGGCGTTCTCACTAATACCTTGAATATCACTGTCATTACTCAAAAGTAAATCCTCTTCTTGATCCCTTAACGTAGTTAACATGAAAGCTGCATTAGTAACAAATGTGTAAACAAATTTATTCAGTGATCTCAATATGAATTCATTAAAATGTGGATCAGGTTTAACAGTTTTGACATTAGTCATATATAATGGTTTTGATTTTTCAATTAGTGAAACAGCAGACGTTGAAGAATTTTCTTGTTCACGTTGTAATATTGTTGTAGCTTGTTCATCAATATCCAAGCACTTAATAGGAGAATACATTGGAACATGTCGTTGAAAGAATCCTCTAAAATTGAAGAAAGGTTTATTTTGGCCTGTTGCTTCAACTACACTTGTATCTGCACAAATAGTTAGGAACTGTTCTAACGCACCTATGGCAATAAGCTTCTGCATTGGGTCTTCAACTGATGAAAAGAACTCATATTTTTGTGAACGAATAGAGTCAGACTTACACCAACTAATAAAGGAGGAAAAAAATTCAAGCATTACGAATGCCTTGAAAGGGCTATCCGCTAAAGTTTCAAGCTTGTTAGTATTATCAATGAACTCTTTGTGAATGCTGTCAACTTTAATGTCCTCCATTTTATCTAGTGAGGTCACAAATAGGGATAATGCAGGAAGATATGATAATGCAAACATGTCAGAAGGATCGAACTTTTGTACGTGATCAAGTACCGCTTTATATTCTTCAAAGTCAACTAATTTCATAAAGTTTGAATAAAATCCATACATGATTTCTCCCAAAAGCTGATGATGCTTAAAGAGAATATCTCTTCTATAAGCGATATTCTTCATTTGAAAAGACTCAAGTTGGTATTCCCCTAGAACTTTTAACCGATCAATTTGCCTTTTAATTTCATCAAGCTCTTCGCCAATTAGTTTCATCGAATTCATTATCTTAGTTGAAAATCTGGTGGAACTCTCAAGGAGATCAAAAATATACTGTTTAGGATTTTCAATTGAATCACCAGACATATGAATGTTCTCATCCTGAGCAGCACTGCTGTTCAAATAATAAGAAAGTACCTGCAAAATAAACGTATTGCGGTCATACCAGGCAATAATTGCAGACTCAAAAGAGTCAACACCAGCATTTATGCTACCATTCAATGCATAGTATAAAATTTCTGCTGCTAACTTTTCATCAATACTGAGTGTGTCCGAAATCTTGATAGCATCTTCTATAAAGGACTGATTCAATTCATATTCAATACCATCAGTGAATACCACTTTTTTAGATTCCAAGATCTTCCTCGAAGATTCTGATTTGTTAGGATGTTCAACAAGATTCAAAAGCGAGTCCTTAGGGAGCTCCCTTAACAGTTTTAGCTGTGTATCTTGGTCAAATGAAGAGATTGAGTTGTATAGAGCCGCAAAGGGATCTGAAGCCCACAACGACATTACGCTAATACTAAGAGAAGAGGAGTTACTAACAGTAGAAATGTTTTGAAATTTTTTTTTTGACTATGTAATTATGTAGGAAGATAATTAAGTTTACTTCTTTATTCAAGAGGTGCAAAATGGATTTCGTTCCGCTTACTGTATCACACAATTGGAAGAACCAGATTAAACAGATCCATGCTTCAGATGATTTGGCGTCCTTTCATAAGTCACTGGCTTTTTTTCGTATCAATTTAGTAATATTAACAATTGCACAGAAGATCTCTAACAAGGATATACCTATCAAATGTGAGCTTTCATCTCCAGTCAAATCCATTTGCTGCATTTTAGACGCTCTTTCGAATATTCGTGATAAGACTCCTCCACTGGCTGGTCCAAGAAGGTACGGTAATTTTGCTGCACGTGATTGGCACTCAAAAGTCAAAACTGAAATTGAAAGTGTTATCCGAGAACAACTTGAGGCTGATAGTGTCTCAGCTGAGAGTTTCCAGTCGTTTATGGATGAATCCACACCATATTTATTAAATTCCTTTGGATCTTCAACTAGGTTAGATTTTGGCACGGGACACGAGCTTTCATTCATTGCGTGGATTGGATCTCTTTATATGACGCATCTGTTACCACTAGAGACCAATGGGTACGAGTTACTTTGGATATTAAACAAATATTATGCTCTCGTAAAAAGCCTAATTTTAAACTATACTTTGGAGCCCGCAGGAAGTCATGGTGTTTGGGGGCTCGATGATCACTTCCATTTGGCATACTTCTTTGGTGCTTGCGAGATGATTAGGTACAATGAGGTTTTTCCCCCTCCAAACACATTCAAAATTGATTCAGAATCTGTTTCTGCATCAGAGAAAACTTCGAAACAAGCGTTGCCATTGATTCAAGAGAACAGAGAATCGAAAGACACGTTCAAAGCTAGTGCTGAAAAGTTATACTGTATTGGTAAACAGCGGGCTCCATTGCCGTCTTTAACATTGAATAAAGATGTCATCAAGACGTTAGAAACAAGAAACTTGTATTTTGCATCTCTTTCCTTTATCTACACGGTCAAAAAGGGTGCATTTTTTGAGCATTCGCCTATACTATATAATATTGGAGCTGCGAAAAGTTGGGAGAAGGTGGCCAAAGGTTTATGGAGAATGTATGCTGACGAAGTTTTGGGTAAATGGCCTGTAGTGCAGCATTTTTGGTTTGGCGGTGTTCTTTATCCATGGGTTAGCGCTTCAAGGGCTCTAGAAACTGCTTACTCAGATTCCAATGGGGCAAGAACTTATGACATAAAAAACGAAGCTCTCTGGCAACAGCTTCCGAGCACCCAGGGGTCAACTTTTAGTTCAAGTAAAGAGGGTGACTTTCCTTATCATTTAGTAAAGAAAACAAATAACAATACCCAAAGTGCTTATAGGCGGCAGCCTGATGTCAGTGTTTTGAGGCGTGAAATCAATGGCTCGCATGCTGCTGATGACCGTATTGGTGCAGGTTCCAACGTATCAGACATTAGCCATTCTATTACCACCGGAGCGCCTTGGACAAGTTCGACGACAAACCGCGGTACTACTAGGTCTGTTTTACGTTCTCAAATTGGAAAAGGTAGCACATAAAATGTTGCTGGTAAAGCTACCTACACATATAAATATATTGATCAATGTATAACTATATAATGATAATTGAGATGATGTTTTACTTATTCAGCAAAACAAACTTGCAATTTAGTAATTGCAATAGAAGGCACTAAGGCACGCCATTTAAATAATAAAGAGGTACTCAATCAACTAAATTCTGTACATGTTCAATCCTTGAAGGTGAAGATGTCTTTCAATCAAAGCAAGCTTATCATGGTTTTGAGAAAAATAGGCTGCGAGTATTTTCTGCATTACCAAATTTCAGTACATTAATTTCTTATGTTTAGAACAATAGAGTCACCGTACTGGACTAGTGTCTTGCTCTCGTCAAGTGGCCAACCATTATTAGATGAAGGTGAGCATGATGTTGTCATTCAATCTTCAGTAGGTGTTTATCAGGGCGATATAAGATTACTTGACTTTCAATCAGGAAGGGTTTACTTGACAGATCAGCGTATAGTCTATGTTAACAATGATAGTAAGAAAAGTAGCATGTCAATTAAGTTGATTGATGTTGAAAGGGTTGATTACTATGGAGGATTTTTGAAATCAAGTCCTAAAGTTATCGTCACAATGGAGACAAAAGATGATTTTTGTATAGCGGATACAGTAAAGAAGGAAAACCTTCTTCTAGCTTGGGTTTGTCCCATCTGCTATTATACGAATGAGTTCAAAACGAATAATTTTGAAGTTGAGAGACTAGAAAAAGAATGCCACTCATTACCTGTGTGTACAAACTGTGGTGTAAAGTCAACCTGGAAAACGATATCTCAGGTAATAAAAAATCAAAATAGAAAGGCAACAGAATCCAATTCATCATCCCATGACAAGAATCGATGTCCAGATTGTACGTTTTGTAATCATCCGTCAATGAAAAATTGTGAAATTTGTGGTGCTAATCTAGGTTTTACCAACCCCGTAGAAAATAAACTCAATAATAGAGGATTCGCAAAGCTAAAAGTTGGTACTGATGATCAATTAACTGATTTGGAATTGAAAACTATCAAGTTAAGTTTTAGGAACGGTGGAGCCAAAAGATTTTACACAAAACTTAATAGCACTATAAAAAATGCTATGTGGGCCTATGTCCAAGATTCTAATGGCGCAAATAAAGGAGCTGTAGAACTCAACAAAAATCATATCAAAAATGAAACTTCGACCGATTTAGCCTCAATTAACACAAAAAACAGTGTTTCCAGCTCAAATTTGATACCATCGGCATATCTTCGTGGCATTCATGGGCTTGCTACACAATCAGAACAAAATAATAATGAAATTTCTATGATAATGAATAATTCAATTCAGAACCTCGATCAATTAATGTCAAAAGCACAACAATTAATAGCTTTATCAAAAAAGTATCGTTTGGTTTTGCACGATAATAAACTGATAGACACCAGTATTAACAAAATTGTTTCTTCTGTTGTTGAACCCAATGGAAAAATAAATAGTTTGAAAAACATTGTTGATCGCAAAAGCAATACGAATCATTTGATGAACTTTAAGAAAATCAATAGTTTAGAACATTTAAAGAGTGGAAAACCAACAGTCAATACTAAATCAAAGCTATCACAAGAATATATTGATGAATTATCTCGTCACATTTCAGAGTTTTTGACTTTTTACAACGTATTAGAACAAAACAATGGTCTTATCACTTTGAATGACTTATATTTGCTATACAACAAAAGCAGGCGTGTGAACTTAATCTCCCCCAACGAACTCTATGATGCAGTGAACAGGTTTAAACTTTTGAATTTGAATTTCAAAATATCAAAGGTACCTTTGAGTTTGGATAATAAAAGTAATAAATCTGACCAAAACTTAATGATAATTTCCAAAAAAAACCAAACCAATTCAATAACCAGAAAAATATCCCTGTATATTGAAAGAAACCCTGGTAAAACAATCCTACAACTTCAGAATACCGATTTTAATATGAGTTATATGATATTAAAAATGATTCTAGATTCTCTCGCACACCAGGGTGAGTTGGTTATAGATTCCAATTTAGAAGGAACACAATACTGGCCAAATAAAATAATAGGGGCTTCTGTTGATAGTTTATGTGATGGTGATATTGGAAGTAAGAGAAGCTGTTTTGCACTGCTTCCTCTGGCTATTTGAGTATGACCATTTAATCTCTTGAATAATAAGTTCTTCTCTGATATATATCTGAAAATATAATAAGCACCGTTGAAACTATGTGAAGTATAAGAATGAAAATTGGTATATAAAAATTAGATAAGATTGACTAGCAACCACCACCTCACCTACGTAAAGCTATAAATTTTTGTATATATATGAAAACTAGGGAATACTTTTCTGGCTTGAAAGACAATTACTTGGTGCATCGTTTTCATTCATTTTCTCCGAACGAATTATATTTGGCAATTGTTGTATCTGTTGAATAACAAAAGCCTTTTCTGCAGTAAATAATTCATCATTCTTTTCTTTATTGAAACCATCTAAAAATATAAGTAACTTTTGCTTATTTTTGGTCAAAATATCTATGACTCCCTTATCCTTTTTGGGATTTGCAACAAAAACCTTAAAGACATTGAATCCCTCAAGTTGAAGATTTTTTGAGCGATCACTTAAAAGCAACATGATTATTTTGAGATTATCTGATTCGTTGACATACTTAGTCAGTAACCCATAATTTTGTTTCAGCATTATAATCTCGCTTAGGAGTTTGATGCTTTCTCTTTTAGTGACATAGTTACCACGAGCAATCAATC
Source organism: Saturnispora dispora (assembly GCA_003708095.3). Taxonomy (NCBI): domain Eukaryota; kingdom Fungi; phylum Ascomycota; class Pichiomycetes; order Pichiales; family Pichiaceae; genus Saturnispora; species Saturnispora dispora. The sequence goes on along the minus strand of PPND03000068.1, from coordinate 1,604 downwards.
CATTTATTCCCTTTATGAATTTATCAACTATCGAGGATTTGGAAAAGAAATCCCCTACGATCTTTGGATGGCAAGTTAAAAGCTCATAAAATGTACAAAATGCATCTGTAGAAACCTCAAATGAATTTGTATTAACATATCTGAAATATTCCCAAAATTGAGGCTCATTCAAGACCACTTTAGCAAGGTTTTCGTATTTTATAGCTTCCCTTAGCATTAGTCCAGTGTTTATCGAAATTTCAGGAACTTCAGGGCCTTTCATGAGTAATATTAAAATCTTTTTCTTTGAAAGCAGATAATCCACTGTCGGTGATCTATTACCCACTTTGCGTCTTAGCAATGAATTAAATAGGCTAACCACTATTTTTCTTGAATCAAACTCAATTTCCTTCAAATTGAGTATTAAGTAATATAGCAAATCGGTATTATAAATCTCTTGACTAAGTTGTGTCATTGCATCTGCAGGACTGTCAGAAAACGGCCCATCATCACCGTTGATAATTGTTTTGACTGTCAACAAGTGACGCGTAATCTCCTCTTCTACCTTCTTCTTATCAGAACTTGTTTCTAGCTTAGTTAGCTGCTCCCCAATTGACCTAGCAAGATCAATAGGAGTCTTAGGATTACGTTTAAAAAGAAATGCCATACTATACCTATGTTCACAAGGGCAAATATCACGGAAAAAAGAAAATTTATGATTTGTCCCTCAAAGACTGTTTTTTAAAGCCAACTTTTTGACACTCAGAATGATGTATCTTTACTTAACTAAATCAAACCAATTCAATGGTTCTTCTATGTGTAACACTTGAATTAGTTTCTCTAAATGTGTTTTAGCCCTACCAAATAAAAGAATAATGAAATTTCAAAGCGTCTTGATTTCAAATGAAAATTTCAACTTTTGCAAATGTTTCAAAATTAGAAAAAAAAGAAAGAAAACTTTTTAAGATCTATATTACTCGGAAATTCGGATATCGGCTTTACTTTCAAAGGGTAAAAAAATGGACGAGTTGGGAGTCGAACCCAAGACCTCCTGCATGCTAAGCAGGCGCGCTACCAACTACGCCACACGCCCTTATTGAGCTTTGTTACAGATCTGAGCTAAGTCATTCCCGATTTGGAAACATAATTAGTAAGTACAATAAGTAAAGGTATGAGTCATAATCATACTTGACATATATATAAGAGTGGACCAACATTGTCCACCAAATTATATTACATACTTTATAACCAATCTAATTTATTATTACGAGCCGAACAACTAATATCGAGCTTAGTTGTTAACTGTATTCATAACAGTTGGTAGCACCTTATCAGTAGTTTATGAATATTAGATTCAACGACGAATTTTTATATATCCGACATAACGAACGAACGCTTACTCTCGACGACGACAACGATCAGTATTTGAGTGCTGACGAAAACTTACCGAACACGATGACAACAACTCACGACGACGAAATTACTGAATTACGGCGGATGATTGTGTCAAAATAAGTGGCAATCAAGTATTGCTCAGTTATTAATAAAGATATTTAACGTTGAAATATAAACTGGAACATACATATTTCTAACGTATGATCACCAATATGCAGTATATACAAAGT
>PPND03000067.1:0-20500 GCA_003708095.3 Saturnispora dispora | reverse complement strand
GTTGTAAAAACCTATATTTCAGTTGTTTTGAATAATATAAAGATAATTAAATAAAGAGGAAACACTAGTTCCTTTTATAGTAAAATATTGATTATATATATAAAGTGTAAGTTAGGATTAGCTTGTATTCTATTGGAGGAATACCAATTAGAAATAATTACTTCAATAGACACGATAGCAACGGAACGGATTCAAGTATAGTGTTGCTCAGAAGTATTAATACAATATGCATGTATTGTATTCATACATTCAACCTTACATGTAACTCTTTATTGTTATGTACACTAACGTGTTATGAGTGTTACATGGTTAACTTTGTATATATTGCATATTGGTGATCATACGTTAGAAACATGTATGTTCTAGTTTATATTTCAACGTTAAATATCTTTATTAATAACTGAACAATACTTAATTGCCACTTATTATGACAAAACGCTGTAATGATTTCGACCATGTCAAGATGAGAATCTAGTGTCAATTATTCTAGTTCCCTTACTGTTTTTGGCTGAATATATTAAAACCAAAAAAATTGGCAATGCTCACACTTTATATTTCTGTTGAATCTTAATGCATATACCACCAGTAAATATACGGCTGCTAAACAAAATTGTTTGGTATTGAGCTTTACACGATAAAGTGCAAAGCAAAAAAAATTTCTACAACTATTTAGTAGTAAAGATGCAAATATTTGTTATTTGTCTTGAGCTGCTGCTATACATTGTATACCGAAGATAAAATTTGTCTGCTTTAATAGAAAGTTTGGTACTTTCAACACCAATCTAGAAAGCTGTTGTTCTTCAGCTGCTTTGAGCTTCTAAATAATCGTTCAATTACTTACTTGTGTTTTTAGTGAATACTGCTTAGATTATATCGTTAACACTAAAACTAACACTTGAATCTTAAATTGTAATTTCAATAAATCTTAAAACAAACATTATCTAGATACGCTATAAATAATTCCACGTTGTTTCAAAATTGAATATTTAATACCCAGACTAACAAAATCTGCTAGTTTAGACAAAGCTTATAGATTCTCATAAGTAGACGAATCAAATATAGCTAGTGACCATCTGACTAAAAAATAACATCCCACAAAGACAAACCAAAAAAAAAGCAGAATAACAATAATGCCTAATAAACGAAAAAATATATTCATCGTTAAGCTCTTTGGAGGAGGTTGTGGAACTGCTTTGGTATGTTGTGTCTGTGATAGTCCAGAACTCTTTGGCGCAAGAGGGTCGTCCTCAAACTCCCCCAATGATTCCATTTCGTACGAAGGAGGCGGAGGCGAATTTGGAGGAAAGGTAGTATTCAAGGGAGCCTCCCATTGAGAGACATTGGTTGATTCGTTCACGTAGAACCATCCGTTCTGCTGGTTGGCCCAGTACGCTGCCCATCCTTCGGGCACTATTGGTTCTCTGTCTCTGGAGCTCATTGGTGATGAAAAGGCACTGCTATGATACGTCTGAAGTCGCCGCGCAGTTAAATAGCTTGTTTCAATAATATGCAAACTATCTTGTGCATGCATGATTTTTACTATTATGTCGCAATCGCATGTAGCAGGCGAAAGAGACGCGGAAAAAATTTCGATAACGCGTTACTAAAGTTTTTTGACTGTAAAGTAAGCACAATCATAAAATACTCTTCGATATCCATTCTAAAATATCTTGAACATAAAAAGTATAAATAATGCTATCATTCTTGTACTTTTTTTGCTTATTGTAACCGCTCTTCACTTGCTCAAGCTGATAATATGAATTGTCTTCACATTCATGTCTTGGTTTATATTCTGTATATGAAGTCTTTATTTTAACTTTCTTTTATCTACGTTCATTGATTTATCAAAAATGATTATTAATGCTTGCATTATTGAGTTATGTCAGCATTTGTCGTAATCATACTAACAAATTTATATCTACAAGACAATATAAAATGCATATTTTCAGTCCTCAACTTAGCACGACACCAGCAAAAGTTATTATTCAATAAACATTATTAGACAACTCCTCGGCGCTAAGGTGAATATCTTGAAGTGTTATTAAGTTATTCTGACTTGCGATTTCCAGTCTGTTACTCACCAAAATTGGCAAAATGAATCTGCAAATGGCTAGTACATGAAACACTTCTAAAAATGCCCCACTATAACCCTCAAAAAACTCAGGTCTTTCTAAAGAGCTGTAATCGGTATCAAGAATGAAGCTAGCTAGCAATTCACATCCACTGACAACAAGAGATTCCCCAATTAGCATTGGTACAAGAAAAATGATTATTGAAAACCCGATAAGTGAGAAGCTTTTGAATGTATGCCAACGTTTTTGAAGACAAATTTTAATAAATTGTTTCAAACTGTGAAAATATCCGGTTTCGTTTACTACCATATATGATAATGCACTTGTGTCAAGAAAAGCCATTACCATGTTAAATAAAAACTCAAAAATTGACAAAAAGGTAGTGAAAGCAGAACCTTGCTTGGGAATGATTTTATGAAAAATTACCTGCAAACATCTTGCTATGATTGGCAAAACACTAGTGTAGCAAATTGAGCCAAAACTCTTAGTGTAAAATAATTTGAAAAAATTGATATCTTTATACGATGGTGTTCCCAAAGGTGCGTCTTTCTGATATTGCATCAAACAATAGGCGCTAATGAGCGCAGCAGTAAGTATACTTCTTATTACACTGCCAATAAACACCTGACCTGTGTACAAAATGACAAGAATGATCAGCTTAATGAGTGAGCTAGCTGATTTGTCGTTACCTTCGATATTAAGCTTATGAGCATCAAAGTACTCAATTCCATAGTGGAGGTGAGTGAGCTTAATAACCTTTGAAAGCACACCACTCAAAAAACATTCTGCCAATAAGCCGAAAAAAACTAATCCTGTAAATTTTGGGAAACTTTCATACATAATAACAAAATCATGCAAAAAGTTCCGTGTGATGTCAATTGAAAAAGAAAGCCACTTTCTTAACCAAATACATGCAATTCCTCCAATTAAAAGTAAGAACGCAATGGGATTAGAAAGCAATAACCGTAAAGATGCAAATAATATAACACCATATGTAGCAACTCTAAATGTAATTGACACAAGTTTAGGTAAATACTTCCGTAAACCAAAGAGAACAAGAACGGTCCCTGAAATGAACGGAACATACAGCAAAACAATTAATAACAGAAAACTGAATTTTTTTAATGTTCCTTCTTTCAGATCATCGGAGTGAGATGAAAAAAATAGAGCTGGATCACTTACAAAATTCGTTATAGTAACAACAACAAACGCAATTACCGAAAATCCAAACAGAATTGCGTATCCGGTATTAAATTGGCTGGTTTCGACGTTGGAAAACCGATCAGCAAAATTGGCCAGCTCAACACCACGCAACATAGAAATAGAAACTTCTACCGGTTCATAGGTCTCTGGATTGTCGTGTGATGTGTCTGTTGAGATAAAACCATTTGCCATGCTCTTGTGGAGTTCATATTGTGAGTTCTCTGACGAAGCATTCATGATGTTTGACCCCGTGCTATTATTCTCTTCCATCTGATACATGTTGGAAGTTCAATCTATGGATCAAACAAATGCAACAGACCAAGAAAACCGGCCACGGCTTTCGAATTAGTATCAACTTTGATTGCGCCCACTTGTGGACCCTGCAGATAACTCGGTAACTCCGCCAAGTGTGAAATCAAAACCAAAGCGGCGTTAAAAGCAATGCTCTTTTTACTTCCCCCAGCATTGGCAAAAGTCCGAAAGTATATAGTGATCAGGCTTGTGTTGACGCTAACGACTTTCACGCCAAGACAATAGTTTTTACCGTAACTGTTTCGTTGAAAATAACTAAGCATCACAGGTTTTTCCCGGCTACATACCGCTTTCTTATTTGGCCAATGCGGTATTTTCGATGCTCCACAAGCATTTGATTATCCACAAGAAAATACCATTTTTAATCCCCATACTAGCGTATCTGCCAGCTGCACTATGTGCTAATAATTCTTGGCTGCAGTGCAAGTATTTTAACTTGCTGAAAATGATATCGAACAGATTTTTTTGGTAATTTTACTATAAATGCATTAACTATCTTAAGAACTGTTTCTATCAAAATTTACGTCTTTACCCAATCTTGTTGTCATCATGGTCACATCATATTTACTTTCAATTAAAACCAGCCTTTTGTAATTTTACACTCACTTGGATGTGGAAATCATTCAATTTATTTTGGTAATCATGTTAATACATAATGACGTAACTATAGCTACATTCGTCAATTTTGTCAAGCTTGTCGAGTTTCTCATACCATTTCGCAAGCTTATGCATGAAATATAGTTGCTGTATACTGTCAAATATAAAAAGTCTTATACTACTTAAAGGAGATTAAGTACACTTGAAAATTATGGTTATAAAATTCTTGTTTGCATAGTAAATTGATTTTAACTACGAAATGTTTATTTAAAATTTTAAATTAACGTGATATCGTGCATGTAAAATAACAATTAACTCAAAAAAATTTGGCAGTTAATTGCATTTCAATTTCAAATTTCCGTGCCCTTTGATGTTGAAAAATGAGCTGGAATATCGGTATCATTTAACCTGTTCTTTTCTATTCGTTAAATATAAATTGTTCATAATTCTCACGCAGTAATTTTTCATTTTTACTATTCAAGTTACTTTTTTTTTCAAAATAAAACACTGATAATTATTGAAAAATTCGTTATAAAAATTGAAAGTGTAGATACCCTGGTTCACCATTACAATAGAAAAAGATATTAAATGACTCAGTTCCACTTATGTATTGGCAAACCTAAAGTTTCTCTTTGAGATTTGGACTTTGGATCATAGAAAGGTTTTTCGGCTAAAGAAGTGACTCTTGTACCGTGTCTTGGATTGGTACCTTCATTATCCCAAACGTTCCGGTGTTGCGAGATTCTATTATCCCAAATCGCAGAGGTACCATATCCTGGCTCAGTTGACCACTTAAACCTAACTTGAATATCGGCATTTTTCTCATAAACATCAAAAAGGTAATTAAGAATGATATCAGACTCAACCGGTGAGACACCAATAATTCTTTTTGTCATACTTCTGTTTACAAACAAAGACTTCCAACCTGTGGCAGGATGAGTTCTAACTAATGGATGAACACGTTCCACTTTGACTGTATTACCAAGGGGATCCTCTCTATTCAGGTAATTATGTGCAGAAACAAAAACAGCCTCTTTACCATCTAAGAACTCTTTAAACTCATCACTCAACTTATCATAAGCACCATAACCTGAAGACCAGATTGTGTCACCACCAACTTCTGGAACTTCGTCCAAATGTAAATGAGTATAACCAGCTGGTTGGTGTTCATGCACCAAATCGGTGTGCCAGATTTGATTACCCGGAGCAGGGTATTTATTGCTCCAGTTTGACAAATTAGAATTGGCAAAATTTAATTCCATACCACGCTTCTGCAAAAAGTCGTTCCAAATAACAGTTGCACCAGGCAAGCCAGGAACTTGTAGAGTTTGTGGGTGCTTTTCGATATTACCGTAGTAATCGCCTAGTTCCCACTGTTTTTTAGGTGGCAACTTTTGTCCTCTGAAGAAAACAACAACTCTTTCTGCAATTAATAATGCTAACTCGTCTTTTTGTTGATTAGTGAGCTCTGCTAATTGCAAACCAACGATTTCAGTGCCCACCTTATCTGTTAGATTAATCACTTCCTTGGCGGCTCCAAAGAGAGCTTTCTTCTCAGGGTCTGCGTCCTTACCTCGTTCAATGTAAGGAACGTCTTCGTTTCTAACAGCATAGGCTTGATCAACAAAAACTGGAATTTGGGATCTATCTGGAATTTCTGGATAACCTTTACTCAGATCAATACCATCGTCTTCGAGTCTTTTTCTGCTGTGCTCCGGAAGGAGTTTAGCACCCAGTAGATCTCTACCAGCATGCAACTCAAGTTTGAGGCTTCCTGCTCTAGTGATGCTCAAGTTTTCCGAGTTCCTGATGAGTTTTTCAATTTGTTGGTCAATTGGAATATCATCAACAACTTTAATTGATTTGGAGTTAATAGTAGTAGTAGACGTAGACGTAGACGTAACCATCTTTGATTAGCACAAACAACATTTAGGAGAGTTTATTGGCTCCCCTTCAACCACCTTTATATGTTTTCATTAGTAATCATAAAGAAGAGTGTGGCATTTGCGTCTGTACCACATTTATTTGCTAGTGTGGTGTTTTGAACCACTATTATAGCCGATGGATAAGGTGCGCGCCGTAGTTTTCAACTAATGATGCGTTACGGTGAAGCCACATTGTCCAAATCTACTATTATTGTCTTTTCCTTATCTACTATTGTTAAGATAGACCAGCTAATTATGGACGCGTTATCAGAAAATTCAAACTACTAAATGTGTTATCCAAAAGAATAGATCGTATCAGCAGAACTGCAACTTAGATGCCACTTTACTATTAAGAGAGTTGAAAGAGATACTAAAATATACCTATTAATTTGGTGATGCATGTAGTAAAATTGAGAGTTCATGAAAAACATGTAGATCCATCTTTATAAGTGTTTAAAACGAAATTGCATTTTGTACCATCACGCACTGGAACAAATAGCATAATTCTTTGAGTGAACATCAGCTTGAAAAACACATCAAACTTGTGGCTTTTTCTGCACACTGATAATTTCTATAACACTTTTTAAAGTACCAAACAAAGAGGGTGCTATAGGAGGATTTATAGAATTAACCATTGGCAAGGTAACTCTTATTAAAGCTTGAATATTTAGGACATTATAAAGAGCGCTTCTTGCAAAAAATACATTATATGGTGTCGTCAAGGGCAACATGATGGTCTTTTTACGGTTTGAAGTTAGTAATATATAAAAGCTGCTTTTTTTTCACATATACAAAATCAAAACTTATAACTCTGATCAAAAAAAACCATTATTATGGAATGCAAGATACCAGAAATTTTGATTCTTGGGATTATACTTTACATCCTGCAATTTTTCAGTAGTAATGATTAAGTTGTTAGATTTGTGAAAGTTACAGGAGCTGAAATTGAGGTCGCAATGAGTGAAAGGAACAATAATCAGCTTTTCCTTAATTATTTGCGTGCCAAGCTTATCGTTGATTCGTGGTCGACTTCTTGTAAAAGAAGAGTGTAGTTTTTTTTGACAATTTTTGGAGCAACTCAATTACACGAACAGAAGTATAAACAAAGCAAAATGAGCACTTTAGTGTATAAAACACGCATTAGCCCTCGCACCTACTGTAATCCTATTAGTTGCGGCAATAATAATGAGCAAAAAAATATGTTTCCTTCAACTTTTTGTACCTGACTTTTACAACACATGACGACCTTGGCGCCAAACTTTGTTTTATAAAAAATACATACTAAGCATTTTACACGCTCAACGTTATAGTGACAAATTTGAGAAATCGCACAATACAGCTATACTATCATTCATACATCTTGTAATTCTAAACATTAGCGGCAATAATTATACTTTCAGGCAACAGTCCTTAAAGCCGCTAACTTGGATTGCTACTTCAGTTCAACAATAGAGATTAGTTGCATATTTTTTTTCGGTAAAATTTTTTGCTATTACAGATATACTACATATTTCTCAACAACAAATAGTTGAATAGTTAGCAGCATATTTTGCTGCACACATTTAAAATTTTAATAAGAGCAAAGTTCTTTTATTATCTCTTTGGCATGATTCTTAATTTGAGTAAGATTTGACAAATATGCATACGTGCTACATCTAAAAATTTGGTAACGGTAAAATGTAACAGTGTGTTGGACTGCTCAAAAAAATTATAACACAATGCGATTTTTGCTATTATGCATTGAGGGCCTAAGCCAAAATGCAGGCAAGCGGGGGTGAGCAACCCAAATTTATTTTAGAAAGGTCAGGGCCTCGTCATTTGATTGACTACGGGACCATACTAAAAATTTAAAATAACACCAAGTAGCAAAGGTATCTGTCAAATATAAGCATTAACAGAACTCGGTAAATATCTAGTTGGGTTAGCTAAGCAAGTTTAGCGTATAGAGTTTGTAAACGCAAATATCTATAAAAGAGCGAAGTGTCGCTTTTTATTTATAATCCTTATGTAATAGTTTATAGAGTAACAGTTTAAGTATTATTTAGAGAATTTAACACTATTATTTATAACTACTCAAATAGACATGATAGAAAAGGAACAGATTCAAAGGATGCTGTTGGCTCAGAAGTATTCATGCAATACGCATGCATTTTACAAATACTATAACCTTACATGTAACTCTTCATTGTTATGTACACTTACGTGTTATGAGTGTTACATGGTTAACCCAGTATGTACTGCATATTATTAATCATACGTTAGCAATATGTATGTTGTAGTTTATACCTCAACATTAAATATCTCAATTAATAACTGAGCAATACTTGATTACTACTTATTTTGACAATTTATACTAAATTGAACTTGGTAAGTTAATATTAATGACAAATTAATATTAAGTTTCTATCAAATATCAACTCTTAATATGTTTATAAAATCGATACAGTATGAGCCATTGCTGTATAATATCGGTGTTCTTGTAGCGATGCTCAGCTTCATACACGAAGGATGCACATATCCGACCGCCTTTCTGCATCTTATTATTATTTTGCATGTTTACTGCTTAGTTATTACTATAATGCATAAAGATTTCAGTATAACAGAATATAAGTCATTTAATAAACAATAAGAAGCTTTAACATTTGATATGTGTCTTGAATTTTTCTTATTAAGAATAGTAAAATAGATATGCTCAGTATTTATTTCATATTTTTGCTACGGATAATCCCTATGCAACAGTTGATAAAGTTCTAGTTAAGTATTATTATACAGAATGTCCATCAAATGTAATGTAAACGGGTAAACTGTGAAGTATAAATGTAAATTTGATGTCTTAATTATAATGAAGATAACAATTTTTAGACAGCTGCATCGTCTAAACAACTATAATAATTTCACAAAAAATTAATTATAATTACCTTCTGGAATATTTCAAAGACGTTAATAACATTTATCTAAATGTATGTCTTTCAAATTATAAATTCTTAAATAGCTTTCACAATAATATGACATATATTAATTGATTCTTTAGGCCGATTCTTTTTCATAACAACAGGTGCTCAAATTTCAAGTCCAAATTTTTCATGAAGCCATAAGTTTGCAACAATAATGTGGGTCTTACGATGTGTTAATAGATAAAAAAGACTTTGTTTTGTTGCCGATGAAAATGGAAAAAGAGCTTGGTCACTGGGTCACCTAAAACAAGCAATTGCAAAATTTGCTAAGATGCAGTTTAATGCTTTGCTTTGTTATTATATTACTGAAAAATATTAGGGCTCACGAACGAATGCGTGAGTACAATAGAACGAAGTTGTTACATGTGCCAGAAATAATCGAAAGCGTTAACACTAAAAAATACTCGGCCAATATACACCTTGTATGATAGCATTAGTGGCAAAATGAGTTACGGCATTATAAGTAGAATTTGTTTTGAGAAGACGCTCTGGTGTTATAATTTTCGATATTATAAGTTGCATTAGTATCTATAACACTCGAATATGAAACCATTGCGATATTGACATACCTATTTTCGACTGATAAGCGTGCGAGAAAAAAATGAAAATCTTGATTTAATATTCTTTTAATTTCAGAGGGTAAACGTCCAAAAATAAAAATGATTCCTAAAACTGCAGATGAAGCGTTGGATGACTCAAGTGAGTCAGAATTTTGGAAGGATGCAATGAATCTCGAACTTAAAACTCTTTACTCCTATAACGTATTCAATTATACCTTAGACATTACCGATAAACCGAGAAATGCCAAAGTTTATGAAACCAAATGGATTTACGAGAAAACAAAAGATGAAGAGAACAATACTATTTACAAAGCGTATGTCCAAATGATAGATACAAGACCAATAAATCCAGAAACACTTCATTCGCCCTGTGTCAGTGATACCGCTTTGAGAGTTGTTTTGTCTGAAGCCTCAAAGTATGATCTTGGTGTTAAAGAAGTTTACATTCAGAATGCTTTACACCAAACCAGAGTTAACAAAGGCATATACATAAGAAATCCTTGCAGAGCAAATGGGGGCCCTAACGTGTGCATCAAAGTAAGTAGATGTCTGAGAGGTATGCGAAATGCTCACTCACGGCTGTACAGTCGTATATACGATGCTTTACTGTGTGACTATAATTCTTCTCAGGAAGACCATGGAGTATTCTATGATGATCAGAAACATTTATACATTTTATTACACGTTGATAGAATACTTCTTGTGGGTTGTTCGACTGAAATTGAAACTGCATCATCAATTTTGAAAAATGAGTTTGAGGTCACTGAGAACTATTGGCCTTCTAAATTTTTAGGTAGAAACTTGCAGTATTTTAACAGTGGTAGAATTAAAGTATCTATGCAAGATCATATAAATAAAATTGTGCACTCTTATTTTAGTCAGATTATGGACAGATTTTGTTTTGTGGAAGATGAAAGAACAACACCTGTGGATTGTAACTATGAACATGATCTCAATAATGAGGACACAATATCTAATGAAAAGTTAATCACTGCATATAAATCTTTCGTCTCATCACTTTCTTACATTTCCTCAACAGGCAGGCCTGATATTACATTTGCAGTTTCAATTCTATTCAAACATTTTAATAATCCAACAATTAATGATCTTAACGCCATGGCCTGCGTTATAATTTACTTGAATGACACCAGGGATCTAGGAATTCATTATGGACTTCCTTGGCAAAATCCTGGTTTTGTTGGATATGTAGAGGAACCTGACCCAAATTATGTGGGCCTCAACATATATGTTGATTCCAACTACTCAAATTCGGCAACGGGTGCGTCACACATGGGATTAATCGTTTTACTCAACAGTGATATTATTCACTGGGGTTCAAGGAAAATTCAACAGAAAGCAGAGTCATATTTTGAAACTTCCTTACATGCATTAGAATACGCCCTTGAACACTATGAAAAATATTTTGATTTGATTGAGGATACATGTGATGGTTTTCCTAATTTCAACCTTCATGTTCATGAAATAGTTTACAGATGGTTGCAAAGTTCATATTATGAACCTTTTAGAACCGACAGTCTCAAGTCCAAATATGACAGAATAAATGAATTTCTCAGCTATACTGGCAACATAACATTACATCCATTCAGCAATACAAATCCAGTTATTGATCTGATGATACAATCAAACGGCAGTTCTTATCACTCTAAACTTTTAAATAAGCTAAGATTCAAGCGCGCATGAACTTGTTCAAAAGGACCAAAAGATGTTTGGGTTTAGTCAGGATAGAGCCAATACAAAATATGTAGTATAGTTTGAGAAGTAATTCGGAATTCTATTTATAGCCAAGGCAATAACATATAGGTTTGTTCATAAAATAGTATGTTAAACCTTATTGAAAAAAACTTGCAATACTTTAATGTGTGCCTTAACTGCTTACTACCTTTCTTCCTGTAATCGTTTTGAGGTGAGTCTGGCTTCTAAGTTGAGACTGAAAAAGGCGGAAATTGATTGTAGCTCAACTTCAAATCGTTTGTTTTCCTCAATCACATTTTAGATTTATGGCTCAAATTTGTAGTCTTCACTTTTTACCTTTCATATTTGGGTCATTCCATTCCTTAACACAAACTAGATCACCGGTCCATCTATCGTTCTGTAATATTATGTATTTTAGTTTACGGCATAGAAACTATAGTTTCTCAAATGCTGTTTACCTAGCCTATTTTATAAATCGCCTATCAATAACACGTACAACTTGTGCAAAACTCAATGATACTACTGTAAACCGATACATGCGCACATAATTTTGATTTAATAATGGTTCAGGCAAGCCAAGTGTTTACCACAATTGATTCGACTACAAATCAGACTCAATAAATTGAATCACTTAAGGAGAGGCCTGTTTGGCCATATGATTATGCATTTTATTGCCAAGATATGGCGAATGAGCGGAAGAAAAACGTTTATACCCAGGAAATAGGCTTCCGCAACTAACAAATGTTGAAAAACATGATAGTGCGACTAGCAAGAACTTGACATAGTGCTCTTTACTTGACTTGACTTGTGCCCGCGTGCTTCAGGATTTATAGCAATTGTAATGATCACCTAATTTTCAAAGGACCAAACCGCTGCCAATTCTGTGGATTTCTCTCTGTATGTATTTTCAGTGTCGCATATTAAAGCCATATTATAAATTTTTTTTAAAAAAAGTTCGATCTCCTAGGATGAGTCGAAAATCACCTCTATGATCTAGTTTCGGGTCACAATCAACTTGGCGATACCAGTAAATGGGCTACTTTATTTACCCAATTAGCTTTGCAAAAGGTGCACATATCCCATATCCAAACTACTATTACTGCTTTGCCCTTAAGAGTCTTGGCACGGCAAAAATAACCCCTAGCCAGGAGCTCTACTTTTTGTATTTTACTGCTCATTTCATCTCAGTTCCTTAAGTCAATGCCTCGTAACAACATATTTGTAAACAACAATGGATTTTCAAATCTTGTTCAAGAAAGTGTGAACTGTGGCTGACGATAAATACCTTTTGCATGTCTCTTTAGCAAATCATCAATGTATATAAATTACAATACGCTGCCTTCTACAGTGTTTTGTGACCACCGCATTTGTCTTAGTTATACGTAAAGATGTCTGGAAACATTTCGGGTAACAAGTATATTTTACACAGACAACTTTGGAAGCACTATGGTAAAGCCTCGGTACGATTGTATCAAACCCTTTACTGCTTAAAATTTCCAATTCTTTTGATGATTTTCGAAAATAAAAATGTAAAAATAACAATAACAGCAAAATTGTTTTCGAAGATTCGATATACCACAAATGTAAAATATTTGATATGCGGCGAAAAAGGAGTTTACAAACACAAGTGATATTTTATTTTCACAAATCCCAATCTTATGATGTCTTTTATGATCATTTAAACAAGTTAGATATGATCCAAAACAACACATAACATCTCCTTTTGCTATTGAACATGTATTAAAGCACTGCCTAGTTGAAAATTGTTTCGGAGATAATAATATGAAATGAATTCAATAAGATAAGAGTATGATGTTGGCTCAAATTAAGCGTTATCTAAGGACATGCATGCGAATTGAACGTTATTTTGGTATGAATAATATAGAAATAGAGTGGTGTAAAGGTGAGTATTAATATTGAAATGTGACATTTTGTTTGCAAAATTACAAGTACGGGAGTATTTTTTTCTCTGTTTTTGGATGCGTAGGATTCTGCAGTTACACAAAATTGTTATTGAAACCCAAACTTAACTGCATGGCCATTTTAAACCACTAATCAGCCTCTCTATAGTATGTCAATTCCTCGCAAAGCTTGAAATGTGGATTTGTTCACGCATTTGGCAAACATGGAAAAGACTTGGCAAAGTAGAGTAAACCCGTGAATCTGAGCTTTTCATCACGCAAAGTCTACAAAACGGATGCAATTCAAGTTACTGTCCAGAATTTGGTACCAACGACAGTATATTTAGCCCATAAAAATAAAATACTAGCTAAGACACAAGTACTAGAAGCAAATATTGCCATGTGAGTGTAATCTGTTGTTGACTTTGTTGTGATGAAAGCCCCAGATATTGGCAAAGATATTAAATTACCAAAACTAACAAAGGCATATGCGGATCCATACCTTTTTCCAAAATCAGCAGTTTTCCTTGTGATAGTTCCAACACAAGCACCAGTAAGAGAATAAGTTGCAGCCATCGCAAACCCAAAAACAACAATAAATATATATAATGCAACTTTGTGACCTCCAAATGGGACCCATATAACAAATGACGTTAAAGACATAGTAACAGACATGAGAATCATCATATTGAAAGTTCCGAAAACTTGTGAAAAGTATGATGGGATGAATTTTCCAAATGCACCAGTGATATTTAAAATCGTTAACATTAAGAAAGATTCGGCCTCTGTTGCACCATATGCTATGGCGTAAGACGCCAAATAAGTCAGAACGATAAGAATAGAAAATTCGTTCCAGAACAAGGCAGAGGCAAGTGATAAAAATTTGATATCTTTGAACGCATTGATGTCAAACGATTCCTTCAGCTTGGTTGAAAATTTTCGTTGATCTTTCTCTTCGCCCAAAGCAATTCTTACTTCCTCAATTCTATCTTTGATTAGAATGAGAGCCAAGATATCAATACCCAGGTTGAAGAAGGCAAAAATTCTCATTGCCCATACAAAGCCATATTTTGGATATAGATATCTTAGTAAAATTGGGAAAACAGTACCTCCCACAGATCCACCGGATTGTGCAAGGCCAATGTAAAAAGATCTTTTTTTTCTGTTGAACCATGAAGAAATGACAGATATTGTAGGAAACATCATGAATCCAGTTCCAAAACCTGTACAAAGGCCAAAAGCTAAGATAAACTGATAAATTGATGTACAATTAGCAGTTGCGAAATTCCCCACAAAAATCAACAATGATCCAATAGCGATCAAATATCTTGCACCAAAAGTGTCATACAAAGGACCAACAAAAAGACCGGAGAATAATGAAAAAAACATATAAATTGAAAAAATCCAAGCAACTGACGTAACTGACTCGTTCACTAGCTGATGGTTTTCAATATAAGTTTCAATAGCACCCATGGCATTCATAACCCCAAAAACAGTGAAACTAGAGAGAAAGGAGCCCAGGACCACAGAATAAGACTCCAAACAGTCATTCGGATAAACATCTTTCTCTTGGTCGTAATCATCTGCAAAATCTTCATCAAATTCTTGAAATCCATAATCATCAATATACAAAGCATCACGAGATATGTGGGGACTAAGGCTGCTTTTAGAACCTATCACGTTAGCTTTTCTAGTCGTCTCAAGCGCCTCTCCATTGGGTTTCTTTGTCTTTATTGGTTGAATAGACATTGTATCGTCAAATTCAGAATTCGTAGGTCTCAAGTAGGCATTAGTAAACTCAACATCAGTTTGAGTTTTAGATGGGGTTAGTGCCCGATTGATGGGGCGCCTGCTTGGATCAGCCTTTCCGATTGTTGAACTAACCATTAACAAAGACTGTAACTCAAAAATGAAAATTTTTTCGTTAAGTTCATTAGCGTTATGCACCTATTATACCTAGACACATACTAACTTTGAGTCATTAATTTTTTTAGAACGGCGTGTATCCACAAAAACACCTCTTTCCAATGGCGTCTATTGCCAACTATTTGTAGTCAACTCAGGTAATTTGAGGAAATATGTGAGGAGCATCTTTTTGATAAATTATTTACATTACACATCTAAGTTGACCTGAGTATTGGTGATGGTTGGCCATAACCTTCTAGAGTAAAGACGTGACTCTTAACTGTTTGACGTACAATTCTTTTGTGATAACATGTAGTTCAGAAAAGTGTGGCGTCAAAAGTTGCATCTGTCATAAAACGTTTTTCACGTTTATCGCTTGCGTAAACGAGGCATCGCGCTCGGCCTTTTGGTTACATAGTCGATTAATAATGTGCTTACAGTAGGATATTCTCAACAGGGTTACCTTGTTTCACAAAAACAAAGGTGTACTTCGAATGCTACATAGTGTGTCCGCTTTAAATCTGAATTTACAAATTCATAGGTGTTTACGAAGGGAAACTGGTTGGGAGTCGATGGATAATTTATGAACCCTTGATCCTGAATTTATTCTAATCAGAAACTAATCTTTTTTACTTTGCGTTTCTGTTCTAAAACCTGCTGTCATCAGTATCTGGGCTGTCGATGTTATGTGTAATAAAGGCTGCAAAAGAAGCTTTTGCACCATCATGTTTGATAGCACGTAAAAAGGAATTTTAAAGCAGCTATGATATAATGGAAAGACTATTTTATGCCTTGTAGCTCTGGCCCAGTCATTCTTTGCAACTACATTCTGCCTAACAACAATAAAAAAGGAGTTTCTTTCAATATTTTGTACTGGTGGTGAAGTAAAAAAAAGATATGACTCCACTTGATTCTTCTACTAATTCTTTTTGTAATCAACAAATTTAATTGTTGTCCCGTATTCTTTGTCCGTTATTTCATCTTGTTATGGCTTTGTAATTTCTATTGATCAACTGAGCACCTTTTATGTTGAGCATCATGATAGCGCACTTTATTTTTATAAAGTACAATTTTTTACCACCCTATCACTGTTTCTAGTGTTTTCAAATGAACACTCATTGAACACACTAAAACAAGAAAATGGTGCTTCCAATTTGCATGCTGCAGCTGAAAAGTAGTCCCGACTAAGTAGTGCCAATTCTATTGCTTCATTTCAAGATTTGAGAGCAGAGAACTTTAACGAACTCTAAAAATGGATCAATCAACTGTCGGAAGTCAGGATCTTTTAATTATTCAAGAGGCCTTGTAGGGTCGCTAAGGGTAGGTATGGCTACAAGTTTTTCAGTCTAAGAACAATCGTTCTTTTGCGTTCTTTCAGTTGTGTTTGTCATCGCAAGGTGCTACACTGTCGACGACAGGGATTGGGGCAGCTCATTTCTGACCGATAAGTGCGCTGAGCGTGATGTTTAAATCGATGGGATCAAATTTCAAAAAAAAGTGGGATATCTTTTTTTGATCACGTGATAGCATTACTCTTTTGGGATTTTTCGGAATAAACGCTTTGGTTAAAAAGAAACATGCAAAAAAAACGGCTCCGCAAGTAGAAAATGTTACTCTTTGAAAAGGGTTCCTTCCCCCACAATAAAAAATAAAAACCCTTTCAATGAAAATTTTTACATTTTGCGTATTTCAATTAAACATCAAATTGGCAAAGATCTTCAATGGCTGATATTTTCAACGTTCAGATTTTCTTTATTGTCTTCAGAGAGGCCCTTGAAGCAGTAATTGTTATTTCTGTGCTTTTGGCGTTCGTCAAGCAATCCATAGGTCTTGGTCCCGACAATGCAGCTTTGCGTAGAAAACTTTTGATTCAAATTTGGTCTGGTGCAGCCATTGGTGTCTTTATATGTTTGGCTGTTGGTGCTGGGTTTATTGGCGCCTACTATTCGCTCGGCAAGAATATCTGGGGTAACTCTGAAGATCTTTGGGAAGGTATCTTTTGCATAATTGCAACATTTTTAATTTCGATTATGGGTATTGCCATGCTTAGAATCAACAAACTTCAAGAAAAATGGAGAGTTAAGATTGCAAAGGCTATCCTTACACCACCTGCTTCTAGAGCCGAAAGACTCAAAATATCATATCTTCTGAAGAAGTACTCCATGTTTATTTTACCATTTGTTACTACGTTGAGAGAAGGCCTTGAAGCTATTGTCTTTGTCGGTGGTGTTGGTGTTTCTGAGCCATCTGCGAAGGCTTTCCCATTGCCAGTTGTATGTGGTTTTCTTGCAGGTATTGCGGTTGGTCTGTTTTTGTACTACGGTGGTTCGGCAGTTTCACTTCAAGTTTTCCTTTGTTTCTCAACTGCAATCCTTTACCTTATTGCTGCGGGTCTTTTTTCAAGAGGTGTTTGGTTCTTTGAGCAACATGTATTTTCTAAGAAAACTGGTGGTGATGCCGCTGAGTCCGGTTCTGGTCCTGGCTCCTACGATATTTCAAAAACAGTTTGGCATGTCAATTGTTGTAATCCTTTGAAGGATAATGGTTGGGATGTTTTCAATTCTCTTTTAGGTTGGCAAAATACAGCTACATATGGTTCTGTAATCTCATACAATGTTTACTGGATTGTGTTAATGGCGACTTTACTTTTAATGTTATATGAAGAAAAGAACGGCCATTTACCTTTTGTTTCCTTTTCATTCAGACATATGAACCCAATGTATCACATCAAAAATAAAAAGAAAAACGAACTCACCGCTGAAGAACAAATCCAACTGTTTTCAGATGCTCAACTCAAGTTGCAACAAGAAAACATTACTGATAAACATGAGTCGACTTCTGAGGAACACATTTAAGGATCTGATTATGGTTTATGTTCATATTGAACAAACAAACTCACCTCCTTTATTTAATACACATATCATCAAGTGATTAATCAACGAGTCTGATTACTACTTTTAGTTTTATAAATATTATTTCAATTCTTTACCTTGAGTTTTCAAGGACCACTTAAACAATGCCTTAAAAACCATCTTTGCTAAGCATGATATAAATTCGAAAAGTTCTAGTCTTTGGAATTGGAAATAGTGTATATTAGCCGGTACAATACCATTTTGTCTCTTAACAGAGCAAGACCTCAATCAATACAGTTACAGCGATCAAAATATTATTGTGTAGATGATGAAGTCGCCCTTCAATAAAAAAAAAAAGTTTTTTGTTCTCAGATTTTAAAGAAGAACATGTTTATAATTGGGCTTATTTGGATATGGAATCGCAGTATTCAATCAATACATTTGTGAAAACTACCAATATCAAACGCCCAAAAGAAGTGGCCTGTTATTCTATAGACAGCGACGCCAGGTTAACCATTTCACCAAAAAATTATCCTCACTACTACTTTCAAGATGGAGATCTTGCAGATGGTAAAGGCTATGATTTGAAAGCTGGCTTTAATAAAACAAATGAAAAAGAATTTAGTCCTGCGAGAATGGATTATTTATTATCAACTATTGTAGATCATGAAAGATCTATTGGTAAAAAGATAGATGCAAAAATCATCACATGGAGGGGTTTGATCAGAAAGTTGATGTTATTACCGTTTGACAACATGGACAAAATAGTGTTGAACATTCAACCCTTTGATGGACAATTATTTATGCAGTCAGATATCGACCATGAACATCAGCAATTTTTACAAGAAAAAAATAACAATAATGAAACCTACAAATTAGCAATTTATTCAGGATATAAATTTGAGAATTTAACAACGCTAGATAAGCCATGGGGCCAAAGTAAAAGGAGTGAAATTGAATCTAGAAATAAAAAGGTGATTGATCCAGTTTCTCAGTATGCAACCGTTGTTAAGACTACAATCGGCTCAACTAAACTAGTAATCGGCGCAGAAGTTGATGCAGTGTGGGACTACAAACCTCATGACGCTGACCCATTATCCCATTACGTTGAGCTCAAATGTACAAAAGTTATTGATAGTCCGAAGTCGGTTTTCAATTTTGAAAACAAACTCTTAAGAGCTTGGGCACAATGTTTTTTGATTGGAATACCAAAAATTATTTACGGTTTTAGAGATGAACAATTTATATTACGGGCTGTTGAAGAATTTCAGACTGAACAAATCCCAGTGCAACTAAAAAATAATCCAATCAGTTTAGAGAGACAGAAGCAAGATCCAAATTTTAAAGTGAAAAATAAACCAATTTTATCAATTAAATTTATTTGTGGATTATTAGAGTGGCTTGAAAATCAAATTTCTGTAGAAGATGAGTCAAAAATATATTGTTTAACTTTTGACCCAACTCTCAACAACATGTACCTCTCTTTGAATGAACTTTCAAAAGAAAAATGCGATAAAATTACCACAGAAAATCCAATTGTTTCAAACGAATTCAAAGCATGGAGGCAAGACTTAAAGAATTTTTAAAGTTGGTGTGAATGTAAAAATTTGTATAGTCTAACAATAAAATTTAATGACTGGTAAGAATCTTAAGAGACTATAATTTGAGCAAAAGGTCTATTTTGTAAAAATATTTTGGTAAGGTAAAATTTTTTTGATATTTAAAAATTAATTGCCGTTCCCAGGAATCGAACTTGGGTCTAGTCGGCCACAACGACTTGTACTAACCACTATACTAGAACGGCTTTTTGTAATTGAAAAAATCTGTGCTATATAAACTAGTATAAGTTTTAAAAAGTCTTGTATTCTCTTCTTTGGTATTCAAAAATGTCAAAGTGTGGATAAAATATTATAAATCAAGAAAAACTTTATTTATGCATCCAGTTGATTGTCAAAAAAAACCTTATCAAGTATTTTATGCGATACAAGTTGAATTACCTGATCAGTTACTGATGAAATCTATGTACATCATAATATTAACTGAGCATAATAAATGCATGTTTACAATAAGATGTTGAAGAGATTTGATAGAAATGAGCGTAAGACGTAAACGCAAGCTTTATTCACAAATAAACCGTAATGCGTCGGTAATACAAATAATTACCGAAGTCGATCGAGACTTTTAGTATGACTAATCGACAAACTAATTTAGAAACTAATCCTTAATCCGAAACAATATAAATAGTCAACACATTTGACTTTATATTTAATTTATAATTAATTTATAATTAACGGTTTGAGTAATAAACTCTGGATTTATCAGTTACCTAAAGTGTAAATTAGACAATAACATGTCTTTTTGAGAGATATGCTCATGTGTGAAATGTGTCAAATTATGGATTAAATTACATTAAATCAAGTAAAACTTTATTTATCCTCCAGTTAATCATTAGATTAAACTTTATCAATTATCCTAAGCCAATAGAAGTTGGATTACCTAATTTGAA
>PPND03000066.1:0-21197 GCA_003708095.3 Saturnispora dispora | reverse complement strand
TTCCTTAGATTGGCCCGGAAAAACCATGTGGGTTTGTTATTAGTTAACCAGGGACCAGGGATGAGCGTAGAAGAGTTAGGTGCTGCCAGTCTGAGATTAGAATCGATTGAGATCGATCTACAGATTCCCGAGATGGAGCACAGGAAAGAAGGAGTTCTTTCCCAGTTTAGCGATGTGGTAACAAACAAAGAACCGACCAGGTTACCACCAGAACGAAAAGTAGACCACCGAATCACCTTGATAGAGGACAAGAAGGCCATTGCCAGACCACAGTATCGATTAGCACACGTAGAACGGGAGGATTTGGTTAAGCAGGTGGCAGTGTTGGAGGCAAAAAGATTCATTCGAACAAGTTGCTCACCATTTAACGCACCTGTGTTATTTGTGAGAAAGAAGGATAGTTCATTCCGTTTATGTATCGACAATAGGTTGCTGAAAAATGCAACCATTAGAGATCGATTCCCGTTACCAAGAATTGATGCAATCCTGGACGACATTAGCTCCGCAAAAGTGTTCTCAAAGCTGGACTTGATGTCTGGATATTACCAGGTCCGGGTTGCACAAGATGATATACATAAAACGACGATCTCAACACCATATGGACATTACGAATGGACAGTCATGCCACTTGGTCTAACCAACGCTCCGGCCACCTTTCAAGCATTCATGAACTCGGTATTTACACCTTTCTTGAACAGGTTTTTGATGGCATACTTGGATGACATCGTCGTTTATTCACCGGATGCGGCCACTCACGAGCAGCATTTATTGCAGATACTGCTAACCTTAAGTGCAGACCCATTGATCGCCAAGAAGGTGCTTTCTTCATGTCTCAAATTGCATTCTTAGTGTTTGTGGTGGGAAATGGCGGTGTACATACAGATCCCACCAAGGTAGAAGCGGTATTAAAGTGCCAAAACCAACAAACGCCAAAGACACTCAGAGATTCTTAGGGTTGACAGGTTTTTATCAACGTTTTATTGATCATTATGCTCAGGTCGTGGCTCCCTTGCAGGATTTCGCTCATGAGAAGGCGCCCTGGTCACAGGAACACGACAACGCATTCGAAGCAATCAAAAGGAAAATGACGACTGCACCGTTGCTGGTGAGTCCCTGCTTCAAAGAAGGATATCAATTTCGAGTAACTACAGATGCTAGCGATTCATATCTTGGTTTTGTTCTTGAACAGTTAGATCCGAAGGGTAAGTTATTAGGTGTTGTAAGCTATGGATCCAGAAAACTACGAAAAGCAGAGTTGAACTACCCTATCAGAGAAAAGGAATTCTATGCAGTTATTGCAGCGTTAAATAAGTTTCGCTTATATTTGATGTACCGACGTTTCACCATACTAACAGATCATCACTCACTCATTTATGTGAAACAGCAAACCATCAAAACAGGAAGACTTATTCGATGGTTGGGTTTCTTGCTCAATTTGAGTTTGATATCCAGTATTTACCGGGAACCCAGAACTCAGTTGCAGATGCGTTGTTGAGACCGCCCCAGCTGCTGGTGGAAGAATGGGCTTTGAAAAACTTGTTTGTAGATACTATCAATGATAATGAGGCGTTGTTAAGAAGTGTGAGACAACACTATGGTAAAGACTGTGATTTCGAGTTGCTTTGCCGGACCCTGCTGAACCAAACCGTCGTCGTACTTGATTTTATATTTACTTTATACTTAATTCATAGTTGACAGTTTGAGTAATGAACTCTGCATTTTTCATGATTAGGAGACACTATTGCCTAATTCAAACTTTAGCTAACTGTAGATTGTAAAGATCAACGTAAAATTCATAATAAAATCGGAAAACATGGCACATTTCAATGCAAAGTAAAACCGCCTCTCAAAGACTCAAAATAGTAGGTTGGCCTTTTACTAAACAATTTATATAATAATTTTATCACTGCTCATAAATTTACACCAATTCCTAGATATTAAGCAACTTTTTGTAAATAACTTGTGACTAGATTGTTTGCTTAATTTATGTTGCATATTTGCCACTCATGTTAGTCCGATTTACTTTACATGGTTATCAATGCTCATCATATACCCTAAAGCGTAATGTATAATTAGTTAGCATCAGCAATTAGTTTAAAAAATGAAAGTTCGATTATTACTTAAAGTATTTAGCAAACCCATATTTCAGGAAATTGGTCTGTGTAAATTATAATTATAACCATAATTATACAGCTTTCACTCATAAATATGAGGACTCATTAAACAGTAATGACGTGTATTTTTCTCAAAAATCGTCACATGTTCTGTGCATTTCACAGCACTAAAACCTCATGCAGTCTTTAATTCGGGATCTGCCAACAAAGTTTCTGCTGTCAATTTCCCTAATTTATTGGATGCTAGAGGACTGTCACCAGTGAGAACTTTTCTATCACTGTACACTTTACCAGTAATATCATTATTAATAACAGATACTCCTAACTTCTTTAATCTATCCCCAACCAGCCATTGCAGCTGCCCAGGCATATAACCGATATCTTGATTTGCACCAGTGTCTAAAGAATCTGGGAAGCAGCAAATAGTGTAATCCTTGAATGGGAAGTTCTCTGGCTCTTCATCGATGCTTGCTGCCAGTAGGGCCGCTGGACCATGGCATAAAGTAACAATGTATTTACCTTTATTCAGAGCCCAATTTAACAGGATTTTGACGGATTTACTCACAGGAATTTCCGCCAAGACACCATGGCCCCCAGGAATAAAAACACCTGCATAAGGAGAATTTGGACCGGTGGCTTTTTCCAAAACATTGGCAAGTTTCAAAGGAGCCTCTAGCTTAGCCTTATATTTACTATAAGTGTCTAAAACAGTCTTATCCTCGTTTGGCATGGCCCACATTTCCAATTTTACAGAATCTCCTGACAAGGTTGCAATATCAAACTTGAACCCTGCGTTATCAATATGAAACATTGGCAAGAGTGTTTCAACTGGATGGTTACCGGTTGAAAAGTATTTCCCGCTTTTCGTCAGGATATATCTTGCATCAGTACCGATCATCAAAAATTTCTTATCTCCTGTGTATGGGTGGGCGTAAGTAGTGCCGTCATAGTCAGTAGTAGGCGCAGTGTAAAGAGACAAAGAGTATGGAGACGGGAAGAATGCGTTGTCTTCAGCAGGGTCAGGTGCAGGGTTGTGGTCAAGTTCAGTAGCAGCCATATTTGTTGAAAGTTAAAGTACTTCTTATCAGTTTGAAATATCGCACAAAGTCGGTGGCGGAGACACTCCTATTTAAAGGAAAGGTAATACTGCTGGCACTATTAATAACATTCATGCACTCTCTGGACTCTGGCTAAGCCAGTTCCTGCACGGAGTTAAGTTAATCTCCGAACGGCCTGACTCTCGTATAATCGGAGTTCATAACTGATCTATAAAGCTATCTTTTGGTTGTAGTCAGTAGTTGCTTATATATGCTGTTCAAAAGTAAAGCGATGATTAGGCCAGAATTCAGTTACACAAAAATGTTACTCACTATCGCATAAAATGTTGTAAAAAGGAAAAAATTTGGGTCCTTTTTACTTAGCTATTTTTGAGATCCGTGATTGTAAAGTATTGTACTGAGGATTATGATTAGGAGACAGTTATGCACAGTCGTTACAGTATCGCTCTGTTAACACACTGTGTTTATTTTAGATAATTAAAATTCTCTATTCCTCAACTTTATAGTGCTTGTCTTGGATGTATGATGTTCAGCTAATATATCACGGTAGAGAATCTCTGGTTGTTCCTGCATCCATCAAAATATTATGCTATTCGTATATGACCCTGAGCTTATTAATGCTTCAGTTATAACACCAAAATTTGACTCAGCACCTTTAAGCAAAAACACTTAAGTTTTGTTCATCGGTCATGATGAAGAGTTCAATCTTATGTAATCGATAAACTAGGGTTATCGATTATTAATTTTCAGGAGTAGATTCGAATTTTCATGCACCAAGATACGAAAGCACGATATGTGCATCTCGTCATCGCTGATTCAATTCATGCACATAAATGTTTTTCAGGCGTCTTGTTTTCTGATACTGGCAATATAAAGCGTTTTGGAGCACGTATGATGTAGCATATAATAATGAACCATGTTCCGGTATTCGTATTGCGAAAATCATGTGGAAATTAGAAGGCAAGATGGCCAATAAGACGGAGGTTCCAAATGTTCATATTATGCATGCTGGATTAATGACCATTTCTATTGCAGAAAAGGAAATAGGGATGTTCCTGAAAGTTTTATCAAGGAACTGAATGTCGCTATAGATAATAACCGAATTGTTCGGAGTGTGGCTATTGGGTTTGATAAAAAGTCAGCTTTAGACCTAAAAACTAAAGGTGTAATATTTCGTGCTAATGTTAAAATAGTTTCAAAAGACAAAGACATAGATGAGGCAATCAATGCAACGCCTACTGAAGATAAATTGAAATTATGCGTTGTTTGTGACAGAAGTATATATGAGTGTAAACTTAATTTGCAAGATAGCATCAGAGACGACAAAATGTTTGCCTGTATAAAATAGGTTTCTTGGGCCAGATGCAATTTACACTGTCCATCTCAAGCAGTCCGTTAGCGCATGCAACACTTGCCCTCACAAATTTATTGTTGCTTACAAACCAGGTTCACCGGTAAACTCTATTCTCTTGCTCTCTGTAAATCCTACTACTTACATGAACGACATCAAGGTCAAAACAGTATATGAGTTTGTTACAGAGGCCAGAATAATTAGAGAAGTTGAACATGTTAGACGTAAAAAAGATAGTTTCAATTAAGTTCCAGAAACATTGACAATAAAAGTTTGTTACCACTTTTCAAAAAACAACATTCACCGGAGCTGATAATGGTCGCTGGCTTGAAGACAATTGACTTGAATCATTTTATGAATCCAGCTCAAATATAAAGCCATTAATTTTTTTTTCAATTCTGTTTGCCCGTACTGCTCACATGGCACTCACTAAGGAAGATGAAAATACAAAGGAGAGTTTTTCACACATTTTTTTGCTCTAATCTTGATTTATTGTATGCTCATGCTGTTGGCATCTATGGATGCATGGCTAGACTCTCGCTCATGTGCTAGCATTTTGCAAACATTTTTGTCTCAAATGGTGCTATAGATAAACTTTTTTATTCAAGATCTATACGCAAAAAGTGGTCATTCAGATCAGTTGCCTTCAAGTATGTGAATATAGGCATCAAAGATATTCAAAGGCAACACTGTTGCTGTTGTAATGGATACCAAAGAGCTTTCCATCGAGAAGCTGCAGGAAATTACTAGTTGGACAAGTTTAAATGAAGCAGCCTTTATATTTTTTTGAAGCTAACTTGAAGCAGACTACTATAACCCATCTTTAATTTTACTGATGATCTACAATTTGTGGGTTATTTTGCAATAGGTGAGGCCCTTTCACTAGTCCAAAACAATAAAATTTTGGCTAGAGAGGGATTGTTGCCCAAAAATATGATGCTAATTTTGTGAATTATCATGTTGAAAATATACCAACAGGTAAGTCCTTGATTTTTGAGCCACTAGAGCTGGAAATTGAGACCCTAAAGGAAAATCATGTAAATGAATAGAGCGCCTTTTGAAGTGCCCAATGGATTTTCGAACAAGCTCTATTCCTATTGATGTTATTATTCATTGGATTTTGGCTCACCTTTTTAATTCAAGTGCAATTTTGGCAGATTTTCACAACCTTAGGAGATTGACGATTCATAATGCAAAACTGAATATTTCAGGTATTTGCCTATATGTTTAATCACCAGAAAAACAGTTTGAAGTTTGCTTTTTCACACCAACTTGGAAATCATACTAAGATCCTGCTTATGTTAGTAGAAATGTTAGCGTAGCTGCTTTTATTTGTCACTATGTTAGAACAAACTTTAGATAAACCAAAAGTTTTGTCTCTAAAGGGAAGAGTTTTTATGCAACAAGAGTGTAGGAATTTAATTTACAAGATGAAAATATTCAAGTTGGTAGAACAATTCTCGTATGTATCTATGGCATCATTGAAGTCTAAGCTTCATGTTTACAAGTAGCAAAGGTTGCGAACAATGTATCATAGTGGCATTAAGCTCAAGAATCCATTATTTTTTCAGCCTCCACTCGGCTAAAAAATGTTGGGAAAGGGTGTTTGGCAAGGAATGGTATTTATTCTTTGGCGTTATACCTTAATAATAAAAATAATTTAAGGAATTTGATGAACCAAAATGTTATTTTTCTAGTTTTTTCATTTAACGGAAAATGAACTTTTCCTCTAATTATAGTAGAAGAATTCTTTTTTGCAATCATACGTGGCTTATTCCCTAAGGTTTATTCCAAAACATCTTGGAATATTGTTTGGGTCATAATAAACATCACACAGGCTCGAAACCATAAAATCTAGGTCAGTTCTTATTTTTTTTATGAATAGATTGCAGAAGAGAAAATCATTAGTAATTGCAACTATTGCAATTACTAATGATTTTGTGAATTCGAATCTTGACCTTCAGCATTATTTTCCAATTTAAAAAAAAATGGAAAGAGTTTATCTCATGTACAATAAGTGTTTAACAAACGTGATTCACTTGTTGTATACTGCTATAACTACTTTTATTACTGTCAGCCTGGAGTTATTCTGTTAAATACTTAAAAGTAGAATGTATACTGCTATTGGGTTAAGTATAGTTATCAAGTATGAAGTGAAGTAAGACATATTCACTGAAATTTCGAATGGCACTTTTTTGAATAAGCAGATACATTGTATGTATATTTGGCTAGATCATTCAAAACGCTTTTGAAGTTATAACTTTTTACATTGCTCTACTAACGTTTAATTTTTGCACGTGGTAGCCTAACTTAAAAACCGTTGATAGCTTTTTGCCATATAAATACATAACTAGCGGATCCTTTTTCTGCGTTATGGAATTTCTAATTCTTTCACTCGAGGATGACTTGATTTATCAAGTTACTTTCTTGTCTTTTTGGTTCTGTTAATTAAAGGCTTTCCAGTAATGCTGAACAACAGCAAAATCTCAAGCTGGCACAACGTTGTGACCTTTTCTTCTTGGCTGGATACTAGGACAAAGTAAAAGAAGCATTAGTAAACTCGAAAATTATTGAAATGTTATAATCCTTCCCAACGCCAGCAATTGAGGATTAGTTTTCGAGACCTGAGCATGCACATTTTTGTCTCTGTAGTTTCATCAGAAAATCAAACAAAATGGTCTGTGGTTTGTTTGTAGTTTGTATGCACTATATGCGACTATTGTGCCTAGTTTATTTATGTTGATAATTTTTTATTTTTGTTTTAGTCTAACTGGTTAGAATACACATGTAATTGGTTGTGTTGTTTAGGGAATCAAAAAACATACCTGTTTCTGAATAAAAAAATACATTTCCATTCCTTGTTTTATAATCAGTTTCATCATCAAAGTATTTTTTATTAGCTGGGCACTCTCAAACACCAACTTTACAATGAGAAAAATTCGGTTTGACCAATTTTCATATCATGAGCACATGACTCACAACGGTAAATATTGTTCAAATTGGAAACAGGACACTTTTGTAAAAAAATTGGCTTAAAAGTATATTTCTATCAAATCGAAAGCAGTTAGAAATGTTTTTTCATCTTGGAGTTCTTTCCTTAAGCTATTGCAAAATTATGGGATGCAGTCTTTGTTTCTCAGTGATGCTATGTATAATTAAAAATAGCTAAGTTATTACAACAGATTTCATTTAACCGCTTTGAACCTTTGAATTGCGTTGGTTTCCTCTATTTATTGTAAATGGACAAATTATAGATTGAAATACAACTGTTAAAATAGAAATCTAACTACATGAACTCAAAATAAACACTAATATGACATTAATCAACGTTTAAAATTGATTTTATCCAAGATCAACCACTTTAGGCTGAAATACCTCGATTAAGCATATGTCGTTGCCCAAAGTGTTGAACAGGCATAACATATCCTTTTTATAAAATATGCTCATGACTAAAATGCACTACAAGATCCAAAGGGCATATCGTTTTCTTATTAGTGTCAATTCGAAATTGCGTCTTTTAAAGCGGCTTTTTTTTGTTGCACTATGTTTTACCTGGGTAATACGACAGTATAAGACCACACTGTGGTTCATCCTGTCTTTTATATTTGTGTATAAGGGCCTTTATTTTACCTTTTTTAGTTTGTTTATTACTCTGGGTATCCAGTGCTTTGTTTGGAACTTTGTGTTTAACTTGCCAGAGCTTTTTTGTAACAACTGGTTGCTTTCACAGACATGAATCAGGAAGCCATGAATCCCAAAGGCTGCGCATCATGCACGAGCATCACGCATCTGTTATTCTCAAAAACACAACATATATATTTACGAGAATTCATAGCTGTTTTCAATAGCTCATTGACATTTTGGCGTGCCTTTTTCTAACCAACAATGTCACATCTAAAGAGTAGGTTAATGCTAAATTCTTTGAATTTGGACAGTGGCCAAAAAGTGTCGAAATAGTCTTCCTGGCTGAAGAGCGTTTTAGCCGGCCTAAAATTTTACTGCAGAGTGTTTTCATACCAAAGGGCGATTGATCTTTCACGTTCGAAACTACAATAGCTGTGTTGGAAGACTGTGCGATGATACTGCGTAATGTCTAGTCCAAACTCTTAGGAAGGGGCAAAAAAGCCAGCACAATAAGATATCAGTGGCTGTGGAGCTCAGCATCTCTTTTTTCAAGAGTCAGACAGTGTGCTGCCCTGAGTTAGATGCTTGTCCAAACAGTTCGCTGCCATTGTGTACAGATGCAAACAATTTAAGTGTTGTCAGCATAATAACCTCAAGTTATCTTCTTCGCTCTTGTTTTCGCAATTGCAAAAGGCATGACGAGCCGTATTCACTAAACACCTGTATACATGCGCAACAGATAGAATAGCCTTTCTAAATGATCTCACGGCTGCCTCCTCCAAAAGATAGCAATTGAGCAGCTGTCATCGCAACACCTCTAGCTCAACAACAGCAGCTACACAAAAAGCAACGGTCACTTGCGAAGCACTATGGTTCCACAAGCTATAAGACGCACAACCTACACTGAAAGGTGATAGTGCTTGTGTGACCAAGAGCATTCCTCATCTTGACTTTCATGCTGTCCTCGACAGCTTCTAACCATACTGAACATCTACTGTTCACGTGACCTTGTGCGGGAGAAAATGCCCGAGATCGGAGAGCGCTTTTTTCCAGGTCTGGAAAAATAGAATTGAACTTGGGTCTAGAAATTTTCACTTAGTCTGGCTGTACTACATGATCTCCATGTGCTCGCACTCGTACGTTCTCTGCCAGTGGCCAAAGTTACAAGGCCAGCGAGTTTAGGAGTCTGTATCTATTCTTTGAGCAAAGCAGTGACCGGACTCTAGCGTCTCTTTGTTTGCGTTTGTAACAACTACACATCTCTCGCCACTCCTAGTTCCATATGAGCGCCGCTAATGACCGCGAACTGGATGCTACATATTCCCCGCATTTATTGCCATCCGGAATCCTGCTCTTTTATTCCGCTCCCCTTCTAAAAAGGAAAATAGTAATAGTGGACCCCTTCCCCGCAAAAACAAAGACATGGAACTTTTGTCTAAAAACATGGGGAATAACATAGGAACAACTTCGCACGTTCACGGGTTAGCAGAACAGCCGCACGACTACCTCAAGAAGAGAAAAACTTCAGACCTTGCATGACAGCTAAGTATGCCTGTTTTTCTTTAATGCACACTGGGGCGCATAAGCCTAGAGTGTGTTCAGATCTAGCTCGAAGACCATCTTGCAGTACCTTTCATGGGTTTTGGGTCACTCCGGACCAGCGGTAAAACTGTATTTCCATCCTGAACGGATTAACAAGCAATTCATGTGCGGCTGGCGCGCTTCTATTGCTATCAATTAAAGTGAAATATTGCGGGGAGCTGTTTCTCCGTTTCCACTCCGAGCATTATGACAGCAGGGATAAAATCTCGCCTCTTCAAAGAAAGATTTTTGTCTATAAAAGCAAAGGTATGCTCACAGTATTGAAGACTACTTGCTTGATGTTTTAATCTTCAAAAAAAAACAGCAAAGATTATATTATGTCATCTAGCAATTGTGAAGATGGATCAATTGTTGTTCCAGAAAAAACAAACGAAAAAACAAATGTTATTGAGTACACCCAAAGAGAGGATGCTCCATTAACTCTAAGGTCTTGGATCATCTGTTGCTTTGCCTCCTTTGGTGGTATCTTTTACGGTTACGATTCAGGTTACATCTCTGGTGTTATGGCTATGGATTTCTTTATCGAACAATTCACTGGTAAGTTTAACGATGGCACTGCCGACTTTTCGTTAAGTTCCTCCCAAAAATCTCTTATTACTTCTATTTTGTCTGCTGGTACCTTCTTTGGTGCCATCATTGCGGGTGATTGTTCTGATTATTTTGGCAGAAGATACACTGTCATTGGTGGGTGTGGTATTTTCTCAATTGGTGTTGTTCTTCAACTTGCTGCTTCATCAATTGCACTTCTTGCGGTTGGACGTATCATTGCTGGGCTAGGTGTGGGTTTTGTCTCTGGTGTTATTGTCACTTACATGTCAGAAATTGCTCCAAGAAAAGTTAGAGGTGCTATCGTTTCTGGATATCAATTCTGTATTACTATTGGTCTTTTGATTGCCTCTGTTGTCAATTATGGAACTAAAAACATTGATAACTCGGCCGCTTACAGAATTCCTATTGGCATCCAAATGCTTTGGGCTATTATTCTTGCTGTTGGTTTATTCTTCCTACCAGAATCACCAAGATTCTTTGTTAAGAAAGGTGAGATTGAAAAAGCGGCAAAGGTACTTTCCATTTTAAGACAACAGCCAATTGAATCATCTTATGTCCAAGAAGAACTTGCCGAAATTGTTGAAAGTTTTGAAAGAGAGTTGGCATCGATTCCAAGTCAATCATACTTCCAAACTTGGAAGGCTTGCTTTACAGGCTCCATTAGAGATCAATCATCAAACTTAAGAAGAACTATTTTGGGTACCTCAATTCAAATGATGCAACAATGCACTGGTATTAATTTCATTTTCTATTTTGGGACCACTTTCTTCAAGGAGTTGGGTACTATTAAAAATGAGTTCTTAATTTCAATTATCACGACTATTGTTAATGTTTGCTCTACCCCAGTTTCCTTTGTTGCAATTGAAAAAATGGGTAGAAGACCTTTGATGATTATTGGTGCTGCTGGTATGCTTGTGTGTGAGTTTATTGTTGCAATTGCTGGTACAATTGACGGCAAGAATCCAGCCACAGTGTCTGCTATGATTTCATTTATTTGTATCTACATCTTTTTCTTTGCTTCCACTTGGGGTCCTGGTGCTTGGGTTGTTACTGGTGAAATGTTCCCTTTGCCAATTAGATCTAGGGGTATTGGTCTTTCGACTGCCTCTAACTGGTTATGGAACTGTATTATTGCTGTTATTACTCCATTCATGGTTGGTACTGATCAGGGTAACCTTGGTGCAAAAGTGTTTTTTATTTGGGGTTCTCTCTGCTCTTGTTGCTTGATTTACGCTATCTTTTTGATTCCTGAAACTAAAGGATTAACGTTGGAACAAGTTGACCTCATGCTTGCGGAAACTACACCATGGACGTCAAGTAAATGGCAACCACATCATTTGGGTAATTATCAAGAGTTTATGGACGCAAAAGCCAATGCAACATTCAGTGAAGTTGCTGATGACAGAATCTCAGTTTGAAATTACCTTCATATATATTTTATCTTTTTAAATGATTTACAAACTTTTGATGAAAATGTTTTAGTGTTAACTAAAAATTACTAATAGTGATTGGGCTTATTATGATAGCAAAGGAATTTATAAATCACCATATAATATGCTTTTTGTGGCCTTAACACTTTTTTGTAAATGTAAAAACCTATATCTTAGTTGTTTTGAATAATATAAAGATAATTAAATAAAGAGGTAGTTCCTTTTATGGTAAAATATTGATTATATAAATAGAGTGCAAGTTAGGAATAGCTTATATTTTATTGGAGGAATACCAATTAGATATAATTACTCCAATAGACATGATAGCAACGGAACGGATTCAAGTATACTGTTGCTCAGAAGTATTAATCCAATATGCATGTATTGTATTCAACCTTACATGTAACCTTCATTGTTATGTACACTAACGTGTTATGAGTGTTACATGGTTAACTTAGTAGTATGTACTGCATATTAGTGATCATACGTTAGAAATATGTATGTTCTAGTTTATACTTCAACGTTAAATATCTTTATTAATAACTGAGCAATACTTGATTGCCACTTATTTTGACAGTAAAAACATTATTATCCTAAAAAGGGTTAATCTTGTAGATAATTTTTATGAGGTACGAAACAAAAAGTTTTATTAGGCTCCATACAATCATCAATAAAACCAAATACGTAAAGAATTAGAAGTAGCAGATAGCCATTACAATAATTTCTATCATAATAACTTTTGAATACCATATGCAGACATTAAAAGCTTTATGTAATGCTATTATCAAACTGATGTTATTGCTTCAAAAAGTTTTTTCAGCTAGTTTAATTTTCCCTTTTTTTACAGTTCAGTTAGTCCATATGTGGCCACCCATTAGCAGGCAAAAAACAAATAATGCAAAATTTATTCTAGTCTAACTTTACGAAAAAGGCATAAATATATTCTGCATTATGTACTAAAACTATTCTATTACAAATAATTTTAAAGCAATTTTTCTTTGTCTTGACTTTTGATATCATGAGTTGTTCCTTGTGAGTTGTAATAAAGTAAAAAATATTGGATAAAAATTAGGATCGCTTAATTTACTTTTTAAGCTTATAGAAAGCTCTATTTAAAAGATTCACGCGTGCTCCAATCAAATAGGTCATAGTGCACATTGTCCATTGAGTGATGATAACTATTACAATCGCGTATTATGTAAGCGATTCTCCTTAAAGCCTTAAGATGGATATTCAAAATCCTTTTATAGAATTTACATTTCCGAAAAATCATGGTATATAGGCTTTGGGGTTTTTAAGAAAAACATTGAAAGCATGTGCATAGATAGTTTACAGCTGCTTTTTAAAAACAACAACCATGTTAATATATTATTCGTTTATGAATTTTTCAACTGCTTGTGGGTTTAGACAAAAAGAATGATCATTTATGCACCCTGTTCGATTTATCATTTGAAGCGATTTTTAATCAAATATTGGATTTTTGGCTGATCACGTAATTTTTATGTGATAATATCAACGGTTGAGTGTAACAAAGTCAATTTGAAATTCACTCCAAGTTAGGCAGCACAAAAGTTCTGAATTTTAATGCCATATGTTTCAGATTTTTCATAAATAGTGGTCCATAAGTTACAATCCACCATTACCGTCACTCTATCTTGTAAAAGAGATATGAAATCCTATATTCATAGTGATAGTATTCATTTCAAATAAATATGCAGCAAAAGCTACTGACATCCTACTTGGTGTTTTTAGTTGCCATACCCTTTTGAACAGTTTAATACGTTCTGACCGAAAGCAATATTATTAATTCTTTTCTTAGTGCAGGATAAGTGAAATTTCAAAATCTAATCAACGTTATTGTTGCGAACCTGCATTAGAAATTTTGCACAATAAATGGTCTAGAGAGTCACTCAAATGTCATAGCTTTAATACAATTATTTTACCACTCCGTTTTGACAAGGGCACGAAATCCATTGAAAAATTTTCTTTGAGTTATCAGTGATTGTCGTTATTTTATTTAAATTGCATCAAGAGCTCAAAAGAAACTCGATTCTTCCTTATTGTCAGTAACAAATTGTACGAAAGGCTTGAAGTAGCTCAAAAAGGAAAGTTTCATCTGCATCTCAGAAAGTGATTCTATATTTGAACATCCCAATTTGTCGGTTTTGAAAAAAAGTCTCACAATGCTGATATGCATGAAGTGTAAAGCGATGCCTTAGCCAATCAGAAGAAAAGCTCTCGTAAAACTTGCTCGCCAGCCACGTCATGAGTATTAAAAATTATCCTTCAAGCAAGTTGGAAACAACGATTTGCCAGTAACGTTTGCCTGCAAATGCATGATGTACTTGATTTCAGGATTTGGAGCGCAAAATATTGCTTTTCTGCCAAGTTCTGGCTTTGTAAGCCAATAATAGCATCATAACAATACAAAGATAGCATGATTCTGCGTTCAAGCATTAAACTTACCGAAACAATAGGACAATTCAATGTTCCAAAAATACTTTTGATACAAGAATGTTCGCAGATCAATAATTTTAATGCAGGTTTTTAGAAAATTACTTTTCTGGTTTTCCATCTGCCCTCCTCCGATTGAGAGGAGTTTGCATAAAAAATACAATTGCCCTTTCATCTAATGCATATTGGTACATGCGCTCTTCTGTTATAATGGCAGTTTGATGTTTGTTGAAAAGTGATCATGAACCGAAGGGCCGTCTTACTCTAAGTTTTCTAGTTTTACCTCCAATGTTAATCATGAATTGCATTTGTACACTTTTTAGTGCTTGTTTATAGCGTCTTTAAGCAGCTGTGGTTTTGTGGTATCAAAAACCTCAGACTTTCGTTATTTTCTGAACATAGTTATTGCAAAACTTTTACTCAACTATCACCACATAAAATATATAAATGGGAGAGTTCGGAAATGTCCTGAAAAAAATAGCAAACATAAAATTTCACCCTTTATTATCACTCCTGAGTTTATCAACCCTGGGAACTGAGGAAATGAAACTGATACTTGCAAGGACACTCAGCTAAAGATGCTAATATCTGTTATGTGTAATAGTGCTTGAGCCTCACGAATTTTTTTTAAGATGAATAGTTTCATTGATAGATGTCCATTTTATCTTGCGTGGACAGAGACATTTTCATGGAAACCTGCAC
The DNA here is from genome assembly GCA_003708095.3 of Saturnispora dispora. NCBI lineage: Eukaryota > Fungi > Ascomycota > Pichiomycetes > Pichiales > Pichiaceae > Saturnispora > Saturnispora dispora. Next base: position 6,313 of record PPND03000066.1, on the reverse strand, counting down.
AATTGGCTAAGTGAAAATCATTTTTAAGTGAAACATTCTTACATTTATGGGTGCTAATAAATTGGAACTTGGAACATTCTTTCCATTTTGAGTTTCTTTGTGCGCCCTATTGGGATCAAAGAAAATCGTGCAGAAACTCAACTTTGCTAAACACTGGAAACCAAGCTGTGTTGCTTTACGCTTGTGGAACAAACATCACTCGATTCTGGAATACGCCGTTGTCTGCATTCTTCGTCAGTATTCGAAGGCAAAGATTATGAGACAGGAAACTCTACAGATAGTTAGTATTCAATTGCTGAGAAGCTCGGGTCAACAGTTTAACAGCATTCCAAATTCGAAGAGCATTTTCCTATACCACCATTAAGTTTAGTGCATTCGGCAAATTGCGCGCAGAAGTTCATAGCATTTCTCTCGTTTTTGGCATCTCTGCATTATTTCATCACTGTTTCTGCTAACAATAATGCAGTAGCTTATATTCTAAAGAGGTTGTTTTCATATTTTATCTTTACAGGAGCAGTCCTTGCTTACCTGTGAAATTTTGACTTTACCTATTATCAAAAAGCTAGCGTAATCCATTCAACACTGCTTCAACTTCTGAGCATTTTTTTGCTCTGTTTTGTCCATTTTTCATTTGCGGCTACTACTGGTACCATCTTTTCTACAGCAATTGCCTGTAAGTTTGCAAATGTTGATACAGGCAATGGTTTCATTCTCAAGTACTATGATTATCCATTGGGTGACAGCGTCATGTTTTCAAACACAGCTTATTTGGCCATTGGTCATCTATCAAATACCCCACTTTCATCAACTACAGGTGTTACGGAGGCCACAATCTGGATAACCAATGTTCCATAATTATCTGATAGCCATATGACAGTTTATAATATGGGTGTCTATTACTCCCATTTTCTTTTTGAATTTACCGGTTACTTTATTCGTATGTTTTCTAAAATTTTAGATTTGCGCAGATTTGCGTAGATTCTCTTAAATTGTAAGCATATCTAACGTGAGAAATTTAAACAGCTCAGCTTACTGGTTTATATACCTTCCAAACAACTCAAATTGATTACTCTGTCATGGTATGAATTGGAAGTGGTGCTTTTGACTGTTTTGACGGTAATACGCACATAAACACACCCCAAAATGCTGCAGATACCCCCGTTTTGTATTCAGTGAAGCCAGTTGGTGGTACAGTCTCAAGTTCAACATCCTTAGTGTACCTTGTTGCTGGCTATTATGTTCCAATGAGGGTTGTTTATATTATCTTCGCTCAGGCAGCAAAGTTTCGTTTCACGTTTTCAGATTCTAATGGAGATCAAATTAATAACTTTCAAATAGTATTGCTGCTCTTGCATCTGGTTTATCACCAGAACAACGTACACCGGCTACAGTTACGTTACCCGGTACAACCACGATTACCTCTGTTACAACTTCTCTAACATATAGCACCACCGCTACAGCTCCAAATGGCGTTGATTTAACTGATGTTGTTGTTGTTTCTACATCTCCGTTCAAGATAATCACCACTACGACAGGCGAAATTTTTACTTACACCAGTACATACACTGACGCCAATGGCAAGCCAACATCAACCGGAGTTGTTGTTGTCGCTCCAACATCACTATACGGTACCACCACCATCACCTCTGGCACTGCCGCTCCAACCACCTACACATCTACAAACATTATATACAATGAATCACGATGTGCCGGCAATGCAAGTAATTGCCAAAGTCAAATGTGACCTTTAGTCTTACTAATCAAGAAACTAATCCTTTAATCCGAAATAATATAAATAGTCGTCATATTTGACTTTATATTTACTCCATACTTAACTTATAATTAACGGTTTGAGTAGAAAGCTCTGCATTTATCACATGCAGCTTCCTTTTTTTTAAAACAGAATGTTTTGTTGAACATGACTTTTCTGCTCATTCTATCAACTATAAGTCATCGACGCCTGATTTGTCTTTTGCGTAATATAAACAAAATTACCTTGAATATGCATGTCATTATTGAGACTGGCAAATTCCAACATATACCTTATAAGACCTTATATTCGCTGTTGAACAGCTAGCGTGCATTTAATCAGATGCAAGCTTTGCATATAGATCCAATTTTTCATTTAGTAACCTCGTGACTAATTGAGTTGCTCTTTATTAGTGGAGCTAGCGCAAGAACACCTAAGCCAGCTAGCGATGCATAACAAACCCCCGACCGACGGCCTTGGCCTTTGCAGTTAAGCTTTGATGCCTGGTACCAGAAGTAAATTGCACCCATGTATATTGTGGTACTCTGTAGTTTCAATCATAAGTTCACTGAACTGTGACTTGCTGTTGTCAGTTGTAAAAACTTCATCATATTGATTGCCTCCATCAAACAAGTTGTTTGTCGGTGCTGGAATAATTGCATTTGTAAGACCAATAAAACTAGAACCAACAAGAAACGCCTCGTACAAATGATGCACACTCATATTAATCTGAGTTCTTGTGAGACAGAATAATTTTTGGGGTTTTATATGACGTGAATAGTTTTTAACACATTTTTTCTTGAAGATCTTGGCAAAGTCATCTACACTTTCGAAGTGGAAAAAAATTTTTTCTCCCCGCATTAACTTGTTCAAACCATACACAGAATATCGCAAGCTTGAGGTCTCGATAGTAATTCACAATAATATCACCGTATACCGCAATTATCGGTGAACTTTTATTCACATGAACCGATGGATAATTGACTCACATTTGTTGTGCCCTGTCCAGAAACAGTAAGCAAAATAACAGCGATTGCTACTTTGCCAAAAAAAAATGAAACAAAAACATGGAAAACGATAATGTTTTCTAATGTTTTACGAATAAACTAAAACATTAAATTCTTTGATAGCATTAATTTTTCCAGATATCTATAAAGAGAAAATTTTTGGTAAATAACTCTAGCGCAAGGTAACACCGGCAATTCTTCTCCATAATAAGTTAGTTATAATTCGACAATAAAACGAAAAAAGGGTGAGTATGCGTTTGTATGCAAAGTGATGCTAAAGCTTTCGGAAGTGGAAAAGAACATCGGCTTTTGTCACGCTGCTATTTCTTGAGAAAAATAGTAAATATAGCGTCAAGGCCGAGAATGCGTGACATAGTTGCCGAGAACACATAAAAAAAGTATTACCGGTGGTTGGAGCTAGTAAAAGGGACTGGTGAAATCAAAAACAAGTTTAATTTGGATAGTTACAAGTCCGTAAAAAGCACAACTTCACACGTGTAGTGTACTGTTAGTGCATTGTCTTGGTCAAATCATGAAGAAGAAATTTTGACTGCGACTGCGCTGCATCTTCGTGTTGTTAACTATTAGTTTTCTACAATATAGCTTTTCTCAAGATTTTCATAATAACAAGCCGATTAAACATCAAAGTGACTCAGCGCGAGTGAAGTTTTACTGGAAATTTTCTGGAAACGCAAATTTTTTCTAGAAACTACTTGATATTCTAACAATTTTTTTTGAGTTGCATTTATTCTAAAAAAAGTTGTTGTTTACATTAATTTTGCTATTGGCACTTTTAAAACAAAAAGAATGTGCGCTTATTATAACGTATTCCAGTTCCTCGCTAAATCCGATTTGGTAAAAATAATATTATTTGCACACTCGAATTATATTGTGGAATTTACTATTATTTTGTTTTTTACCTCTTTTTAGGAATTTTTCTCTTTTAGTTATCTTTAAATGATTGCAAAATTTTCTTTTTCGAGAGGGACAAAAGGACATGCTTTGCATCATGTGCATGAAAACTAAAAAGTGCTTGTCTCAGTAATCACGAAATAAGTTACAGTGACTGTCCAAGGGTAAAAAAACAAAAATCAGTTATTTCACCGGAAAAGCTAAATATATTATAAGAGTTTTTCTATGTTATCATTCACTCATTGATTTTCAAATAACTTCTTTTAAGCTAAATAGTTCATTATACAACACAAGAATTTATTTTAATGCTAATATCTTATGCGGTAATTTTGAAGTAAGTATGTGTATATAACTTTTCGCATTACGCCGCCAGTACCTAGATTTCTTAAAATAGGCTGTTTACTATTGCCACTGCCAAAAATAGTTGCACATTAAACTTTTTTATCAAAATGCCTGATGCCACTTGCAACTCAGAAAAGCTGGTGACATTCTAGTTTTCTGACTGGCAGTTTCTTAACATTGACTACATTTTACATATTTTGAATTTGCGCGACTATTGTCATTTTTTTACATTCTCGGATATACAGTGAAAAATATTGCATACGCTATTATAAGAAAGCAAAACTTATTATAGTGTAACCAGAGCTTCATTAATTCTCTTTTACAAAAAAAGCAACCGAAATTTATAACGCTGCTGCACGTTGTTTTAATTTTGCCCCTTTGGTAAAAAGCGCAAAAAGCATAGCCAATGTAGCCAGCCAATCGAATGCATCAAATGCGACAGGTCGAACATTATTTTTATTTTTCGAGAAGCACCTGCATATACGCTCTGCATGGCCATAAAGCTATGGAATTGAGTTTTAAAATAAAAAAGACTGGATACCCCCTCCCTATATATCTAATTTTGAAACGCCAGGTAATAATGAATTTCATGTTAACTTTTATAGTCGGATTTTTTTTGTTATGTTTTGGTGCTCTGGCATCAGCAGCAGGTACTGTATTTTCCACAGCAAGTGCATGCAAATTCTCAAATGTAGATTCCGGCAAGGGGTTCTTGGTCAAATATTATGATTATCCAAATAATGATCTCAAATACAAAAATACCAATTTTATGGCAACTGGTTACCTAACAGGAACTCCACTTTCTAGCGCTAGTAGTGTCTCAGATGCTACTATTTTAGTGACAAATGTTGACTACTCTCCAAATGCTCAAAAAGTTATATATGGCATGAATGTTTATAACTCTCATTTTCTTTTTGAATACACTGGATATTTCATTGGTATGTTACATTGCTTAATATTCAATTTTTTATTTCATTCGATCAAACTCTAACTAATTTTTATGCAGCACATGTTACTGGTTTGTACACTTTTCAGTTCAATCAAGCAGATGATGGCATTATGGTTTGGCTTGGGAGTGGTGCTTTTGATTGCTGTAATGCTGATACACAGACAACTCCACCTCAAGATTCTACTAAAAATGCTGTGTTTGTTTCTGTGAATTTCTTTGATAACCCATCACCAAGTACAACATCTTTAGTTTATCTTGTTGCTGGATATTATATTCCAATGAGAATTGTTTGGGTAAACTATGTAGGTGCCGCAAAGTTTAACTTTTCATTCGAAGATCCTAACGGTAATGAAATCATTAATTTCTTGGATAACATTGCGGCTCCAGCAAATAATTTATCCCCAGAACAATGCACACCGGCTACAGTTACATTACCTGGTACAACCACAATTACATCAGGTACGACTTCTCTAACATATACCACCACCTCCATAGCTCCAAATGGCGCTGATTTAACCGAAGTTGTCATTGTTGTTCCTACAACCCCGTTCAAGACAGTTACCACTACGACAGGTGAAACTTCCACCACCTACACCAGCACGATGACAGACGCAGACGGTAACCCAACCTCCACCGACGTTGTTGTCGTTGTTCCTACAACCCCGTTCAAGACAGTTACCACTACGACAGGTGAAACTTCCACCACCTACACCAGCACGATGACAGACGCAGACGGTAACCCAACCTCCACCGAAGTTGTTGTCGTTGTTCCTACAACCCCGTTCAAGACAGTTACCACTACGACAGGTGAAACTTCCACCACCTACACCAGCACGATGACAGACGCAGACGGTAACCCAACCTCCACCGACGTTGTTGTCGTTGTTCCTACAACCCCGTTCAAGACAGTTACCACTACGACAGGTGAAACTTCCACCACCTACACCAGCACGATGACAGACGCAGACGGTAACCCAACCTCCACCGAAGTTGTTGTCGTTGTTCCTACAACCCCGTTCAAGACAGTTACCACTACGACAGGTGAAACTTCCACCACCTACACCAGCACGATGACAGACGCAGACGGTAACCCAACCTCCACCGAAGTTTTCATTGTTGTTCCTACAACCCCGTTCAAGACAGTTACCACTACGACAGGTGAAACTTCCACCACCTACACCAGCACGATGACAGACGCAGACGGTAACCCAACCTCCACCGAAGTTGTTGTCGTTGTTCCTACAACCCCGTTCAAGACAGTTACCACTACGACAGGTGAAACTTCCACCACCTACACCAGCACGATGACAGACGCAGACGGTAACCCAACCTCCACCGAAGTTTTCATTGTTG
>PPND03000065.1:0-22018 GCA_003708095.3 Saturnispora dispora | reverse complement strand
TAGATTAAACTTTATCAATTATCCTAAGCCAATAGAAGTTGGATTACCTAATTTGAATACATACAGTTACCTAAAGTGTTAATTAAACAATAAGATGTCTTACATAAGAGTTATGCTCATACATAAGATTCACATAAACATCTGATTTACACTATCTCTTATCTAATTAATATCAATTAGGAAATTGTATCCTTTAGGACTACTTTACTTATTGTATTAAAGTTTCACTTGACTAATTTAGGTATTTAGAACCGGAACTACGGTTTATATTCTAATTTACATTTTGTGTATAAAAGGCCTCTATTTTACCTTTTACTTTATAATACTTTCATAATTTATTAATCATTCAGAACATAGTTTAAGATAATAAAGATATTTAACGTTGAAATATAAACTGGAACATACATATTTCTAACGTATGATCACCAATATGCAGTATATACAAAGTTAACCATATAACACTCATAACACGTTAGTGTACATAACAATAAAGAGTTACATGTAAGGTTGAATGTATGAATACAATACATGCATATTGTATTAATACTTCTGAGCAACAGTATACTTGAATCCGTTCCGTTGCTATCATGTCTATTGGAGTAATTATATCTAATTGGTATTCCTCCATTAAAATACAAGCTAATCCTAACTTACACTCTATTTATATAATCAATATTTTACTATAAAGGGAACTACTGTTTCCTCTTTATTTAATTATCTTTATATTATTTAAAATAACCAAGATATGGGTTTTTACACTTTTATACACAAAATGTAAATTAGAATATGAACCGTAATTCCGGTTCTAAATACCTAAATTAGTCAAGTGCAATAAGTAAAGCAGTCCTAAAGGATACAATTTCCTAATTGATATTAATTAATGGAAATAATTGTGGGCTTTTGTTTTTAGAGGAAATTAATGGATTTTCTTATGTCAAAACTATTATATGATTTGCTTGTCTCAAATAAGATGAGTGTTATGGGCCTTAAAAGCAAGTTTTGCTTCCAAATACTTTTTGAATAGTGTCAATTCCATTTAAATTACTCAAATGTTGCAATATTTAGGTAAGAGTTTACAAATCGTGGGTTCACAAATCATGGATAACCATGGTTGATACTCCATATATCCTCTTTTCACTGAACATCTTATAAATAAACTCGCCGCTTTGATCCTTTGAATTGTTGCTAAGACATTTAGTGTTGACCTTGTTAACTTAAAAGCATATTTTATTTATGTTTTCACGCTCTAAAGAATATTCGAGGATAAAAAAGTGAATATAAGTTTAAGATGTTGAATCGGTTACACGGATATCGGATAAATACAATCAGGGCACGCAATTTTAAAATTGTAATTTCAAAGGAATAACAAAGCAAATTGCATCTATCAAAGCGTCAATGTAACAATTATTTATCAAAATAATTATAGAATCTAAATATACAAATTTTTCAGAAAAATTATGAATTCAAATATCAAGTCTTCCTCTTCTTCTTTTTCTTTTTGTTTTTCTTCTTCTTGATATTTTTACCTTCTTTACCTTCTTCTTCTTCTTCTTCATCGTCCTCACTAGCTCCACCAAATCCAACTTCACCCTGCATGTATTCGTTAACAATTTTTCTTACCCAAATTACTGAAGCCTTGGTACTAACAATACCAGATGCAAAGGCAATTTCCACAACGTTTTCTTCGCTACCAGAATCGATATTTTCGCCAATCTCATTGAAAACCAAATCACAGATTTCGTTTATCTTTTCATCTGGATATATATTCTCAACACAATTCAAATCGGATAAAAATGAAAGAATTTCACTTTTTTTGTTCGAATAATGTGCTCCTAAATGTAGAATTGTAGTAAGCAGTTCAAAAGTGTCAACAGATAAAGTATGTTCAAATAATCTGTATAATTTGAGCCCCTCCATTTGGTTCAACTTTTGCTGGAATGGAGACAACATTTTCATCTCTCGATCCAAATCTGCGTCTTGTACAGGCTTTTCATTTTCCTTAATTTTTGTGCTTGTAGCAGGAGCAATTGAATTTCGAACTAGTGGTGGATCGTATAATTGATCAATTCCGTTGTCTTCTTTAGTTTCATCCTTCTTTTCATTTAATGATGCATCCTCTGGTTCAATAACACCTGCTTTAAAAAACAACTCTCTTGCCTCAGGTATTAATCCAACACCAACCCATTGAATTAATAATGTTTGAATTTCAACCCTATACTCAGGATCATTGATTCTTAAAACGTTGTTGGATTCAAAAGACTTCAAAACTAAGCAAATAACCTTGATCAATTTCTGTGCATTGAATCTATTTGTAATAAATTTTGAGGAATCTGAAGTGCTTTGTGTAACATCATTGTTGACCTTCCTATTACTACTGACATTCGATGATATACCATCCAGAATCAAATCTTCGAATTCAAATGAGGAACCCCTCGATAAATAAATGACAGCATTTGAGAAGAACTCATGCAAAAGCATTGATTTTTCCATTTCACTCAAAACTAGTGAACCACATCTACTAAATTGATACCTCAAACCAATAGTTTCGTTGTCTTTATCAGGTGGATTACCCCTCAATCCAATTAATAGATCATGAAAGTAATTTATAATCCATTGATTTAATGTCAAATGCGTCAAAAACCAAATTAAAACTCTTCGATAACCTTCAACCATTAATAGTTCGTCAATTATTGAAAATGATGCAGAGGGATTGAATTTTAACATTGAGTCAAAATTATCATCGTTTTTCAAAAACTCATATATAGTATCAGTATTTATAGTTCCATCACTGTTTTTAGCCCTTTGTTCGGTAGACATTGTTGATGCTTCGTATTCATATTGTACAACCCATGCGATACTTCTGATAATTTTCTCACATATTGCTGAAGATTGCGTTGATTTTGTGAGCGATTTCAATGAAGCAATTAAAGCAGACATTGGTGTTATGAAGACATTTGAATCTTGTTGTGACTGCTTTAAGTAATCAATGAAAACTGGACTGAGTTGTCTATTTTCACCTCTTGGTATATCTCTCCAATCTTTACCATTAGAATCAATTTCAAATCTCTTTGAGGCCGCATTTCTAATTGCGTATAGACCTTCAGTAAAATCGATTTCATTCAGGTAATCTTTATTCTGTTCTGGATTTTCAATTGAATCATGACTTTTTCCAAGTTCGAACTGCTCCGACCCTTTCTCTACTTCAACAATATTGGTGTCCTGTTCTTCTGGCTCCTCTTCACCCTCGTCGATTTCTTCAGCTTCTTCCTCTTCTTCACTATCAAAGGTGCAGTCGCAATCGGGGTGCAATTCCCAGGTTCTTAATGATCTGATTATTGGTGTCGAATCATCTCTTTCAATACCTAAATAATGATTGACTCTTTCCAAATGACGCTTATGATATTCATCTTCATTAACTTGTGTCTCTTCGCCATTATCATTATCACCATCACCCTTTTTCTGGGGTTCAATTCTTTCATATTCCTCCATGTTTTCTAGCTCCATTTCAAACATATACTTGATATCTTCATCATATTCATCTTCTGGCTCAAAGTTGAACAACAACTCAGTTACATCTTCTAGTTCAGAACCCAAAGCTAAAAGGGCTGCAACAAAAACTCTCATATCCGTCTTTATTGAACCATTTCTGAACTTTCGACCATATGGATGCATGAAATTTAACAAAGATTCGTGTTTCAAATCGTGTTCACGTTTTTTAAAGTCATCATTTAAAACCAAAGAAATAATTGATCTCACAGCAGAAGAGCCTTTGATCATATATCTAATAACTTCTGGATAACCTGGAAAATTTAGTTCCTCATCGCGACGATCTATTTCAATACCAAGATATACAACCTTTGTCATATTTTTCCAAATTTGTAAATACAGTCTGAGAAATGGGTTCAAGCAGATATTTGAATTTGATGTCTTTTTGAATAATTTATGAATAATTAGTAATGAAACAACTAGCATTGTATATAACAGCATCAAATGATGATAATCACTTGCAATATGAATCATACTCGACAGGGATTCATGAGGTAACCATTTTCCCAAATTTGACTCCCAGTTGATTTCGTCATTTTTAACGCTTTGAAGTTTACATTCGTCATCACAATTTAAAACAGCCAAAATCCTCTCAACTATTTTGGCCACATCAAAAGCAAAATTGAAATTCGGTAAATCGACTGACTCCTCGCCAAATTTGGTAAAATACCATTCACCCATTGATCCAATAATAACATCACACACGAAATCTAAACTTAGTATATTTTCTGTTCCAGCGTCCCATGGTTGTGTATAGGGATCGCACATTAAGGATATAACCTCAAACAACTTCTGGATTCGTTCCTTGCTTGGAAGAAAGAGAGTTGTTGAACCTTGTATTTCGCTGATCAAAGACTTTATGTCAATAATGGGATCCATTTTATGAACGGGCATCTTCTTCTCACTCATAGGTATATTGATTCTTGCAAGCTTGAATAATGCCAAATGTAGCTTATATGGATCATAAAAATCATTGGAAAGCTCCAAATCAAATGAATACTCTCGTTCTTCCAGATCAGCGGGTCGGTATAAATCATCTATGAATTCATCTCTTATTTCATGTGTTAGCTCCTTTCGTTCATTTAGACTCATTGTTCAATAGAATGTCGTTCTAACGGACAAAGGCTTTCACAACGGTCTTTCTATTAAATCAATGTCTTGCGTAAACTAGTACAGCTTTCTCTTTTTGGTGAAAAACGAAACTTTTTTTTCTCTCTTTGAGAGCATTACGTAACCAGGCTTGACGTTTAGTAACAAAGGAAATGAAGATTAAAGACAAAGAGAATTGAAGTATATAAAGAGAAGCATAGATAGCTAAATATCATAAGTATATAATGTTGATGGTAAACTTAGTTGAAAAAGCTAATTTTTTGAATAAGATTCACGTTTCCAAAACTTCATTAAAAGATCACCATACCTTTCAAGTTCTTCCTTCTGGGTCAAGAGTTCAAAATCCAGAAGTAAAAGCATCTGTAGTTCTAAATGATTCAATTCATCAAGTGGTAGCCCGCCCACTTTTGCATATCTTGAATTCTTGTAGAAAACATCACTTGAAAATTTTGAAGAAACAGTTATTCCTGAAATGATCAACCTATGAATATTATAAGAATCCATCACGAATACTTGCTTATTATTGTTAGAGGAACTAGAAGAAGGGTCTAAACCAGTATTGGCATTGATTGATAGATTGTTACCCTCGTTATTGGCCCTCTTTGCAATTCGATCAAAGTAGACCAATAGAGTGAGAAAGACATCATTCGTGACAGGACAATACTTCAAGATTCTCGTTAAATATGCATGTAAACTTATTGCAGGTACGTTACGACCATGAAATGCTAATATATTAGCAGTGTATTTGGAATTTAGCATTCCTTGTGAATAGTCGTCTTTCTTTTCACCTTCTCCCTCTTGCTGGGCCTTGGAGTTTGGATGTTCACCATCTGCATGGAGTAAATCATTTGCATCCACTATTTTTTGTAGCAATGCAGACAACATTATTAGTAGATCTTCCACATTATGGGTTGATATATCAATGCATTGTGAACTTTCTTCTTTTTTAGTATTGTCATGTGGCTCGAGTGAAGGATCGTCAATGGTCGCCGGCGGCACTTGTTCAGCTTTACCTGAAGCAGCAATTTTCTCTGAATGTTGTCGTTGTTGACGAGAATTAGGGAACTCTGCTGCAAATATGTTATTATTATTATTACTGTTATTGTTGTTATTATCATTATTATTATTATGATCACTGTTTTTGACATTAGACGAATTGAAATTTTGGTTGAACTGGTTGTTTTGATAGTAGTATGTGTCAGATGAAGTGTACGTAGGTGCACTTGACGATATGAAGTGATGTCTGATAGTGTTACTTTGATAGTTATGGTATTGATGATCATTTAAGTGGGGGTTAAAGCGTTGCGGGAGACAGGGTTGTTTGAATGAAACGTTATTATTAATTGGCAATTGTTCATTATGGTTTGCAACGTTAGTCGCTTTGATAACACCCTCATCCGATATTGACTGTTGTTGCAATTGGCCCGGTGGGCCCTGAGTTTCAATTTCCTGCGAGGAATTGGTCGAATTAGTTGAAAATGCCATGTCTCTGGAAACGTTTGTTGTTGGTGAGGAGGCAGTGGGATGCATAAGAAAAGCTGAATTGAGCTGGCCAAACCCAAGTGCTGAGTTGCTGTTGTTCGACATTGCCATCTGGTTCGCATTTGCCAGATGTGATGGCATTGCATTTTGATACGGATTATTATTAGAGTGTCTCAAGTATTTAGAGTTATTGGTGTGCGAATGCTGCATTGATTTGGAATACTGGAATCCCGGCGCAAAGTTATCACCTATTTGTTGTTGCGATGCAACTGAAGACATCTTTTGTTGTTGTTGTTGTTGTTGTTGTTGTGAATCCTTTAAATGATCACTTTTATCACAAGCTGAACTATTTTGATAAATTGTAGATGATGTCCCCATATATGTATTGTTGGGCATGGGGATATTCTGACTCAAAAGGGCTATCTACCTGAAGTTCTTAGATTAATACAAAAGTAGTTTCAATATGATGATGATATTTAGCTATGCACGATTTTTTTTTCTTTTTCTAGACCTTACCTACTAAGTAAAACGTGATTAAGCTTAGTAAATTGTATATATAAGATGGAATCTATGAAGAGAAGGATATTGAAGGAGTGGAAGAAGCTCGAATTGAACGATAATTTGATACTGTTCAAGCCTGTAAATGAAGATGACCTTAGTACGTGGGTTTGCGTTATAAGCTCAACATTAAATGAACGGTCGTTATATAAAGATATTAAGTATCAGCTAAAGATCGAACTACCAGCAGAATATCCACTGGTGCCACCTAAAATACGATTCAATTTCAACAGGGATGAATTGGTGGAGCCAGAGATTTGTCCATTTATACCACACAGTAACGTAGATGCCAAAACAGGAGAAATCTGCTTAAATATATTGACAGACTTAGACAACTGGTCGCCGGCATGGACTCTGCAGTATGTTATTGAGGCCATTATACAGTTAATCGATAATCAAGAACCCGACAGTCCGTTGAACATCGATGTTGCGAATATTTACAGATCCAGAGATAGGATGGCATTGAAAAGTCTGATTGCATATTATCGGCATAAGTAAAAGGGTTCCTCTTATTTAGATAATGTTATCTGGGAACTGCATGAAAACCAGTGGCGGCTTTTGCAAAGAATTATGTTGCTTTTCATCTTTTTAGATATTAAAAAACTATTAATATAAAAACACCTTATAAATTTAGTTATATAGAACTTTCATTCTATTATTTTCTTTTAAAATTGTTAAACATAACTAAATTAAGCCTTAGAAGCCTTAAGCATCTTCTTAACAATCTTTTGTTCTTCAATAAGGAAAGCTCTGACGATTCTTTGCTTAACACAGTTGGCACATCTGGAACCACCGTAAGCTCTGGAAACGGTCTTTTGAGTCTTAGAGATAGAAGCGTATTGTCTTGGTCTCAAGGTAGCAACACCAGCGAGAGCAATACCACAGTCACCACACTTTGGTCTGGAAGCTTGCTTCTTAATGTGTTGAGCAACTAATCTACCACCTGGGGTCTTGACGACCTTGATTTGGTTAGATCTGGTGTTGTCTGTAGTTAGAAATGTTAGTAATCTGTTTGCAATGATGGCGGGTAACGTTTGAAACTTAAGAATTCTAAGCGCTAGTTTGAAGGGTTTTTGCTTTTATCTTTGGCATGGATTGCAGTTTCAATGTACTATTTTCATTCTTGCGTCATTTCAACGTGTGTCTTGTCCTAACTGAATTTTCTAAGCAATTTATGATGTGTGTACATTTTTTCTCTTGCATGTATTCTAGTATATTCTTTCATCACACTGTATTCGTTGTATGTCATGTGAATCACCACTTGAAGCCAATGTCACTACTACTGATGGTACATCACATTGTCGATTCCTTTTACAAAAATTAACCCCTTTTCTTCATTTTCGTAAATAAAACTTGCTCCCTTTGCTTCATTGACGACCTGTGAAAGTCCACTAGTTCTCAGTCCTCCCATTCCTTTGCTATCTACATACATGGGTTTCTTCTTCTGAAAGTAACTCTTTGAGCCATTGTGAATATATATCAAAACCTGTTAATACAAATGTCTAACTGCAGTGGAAAAGATGAAAAATTTTTTTGACTTTTACTGTGAGACCGCTGGAGCTCGCTGCGTTGCCAACTGCGCTGAGCATTTGGCGGCTCCCTAACAAAAAAAAGTTTGCGTCGCTCGCCGAGGCGCTTCCTCTTTGGGTCAGATGTGACTGCGATCCAACCCTGGCCGCAAGCACGTGATGTGGCAGAAGGGTAAGAACAAAGAATTCAAGTGTTAAAAAATTGATGCTTACGTAACAGCATGCATCCCCACCCCCATCAGTTTCTCTCTTATAGTAATTAAAAGCTGTATTATGATTGAAGACAAATAAATAAATGTAAATAAATAAAAGTAATAACTAATCCTTTTCAACGGCAATAACTTCCATTTCAACATCAACACCTAAAGGTAATTCTCTGACAGCAACACAGGATCTGGCAGGCTTGTGAGTGTTGAAATATTGTGCGTAAACTTCGTTGAACTTACCAAAGTTTGACATGTCAGCAAGGAAAATGTTGACCTTGACGATGTTTTCCAAGTTGGAATTGGAATCTTGCAAGATGCCAACAACGTTCTTGATCACCTGGTGAGCCTTGGCCTGGATATCGCCCTCAATTGGCTTACCTTCGACGGTGTATGGAATCTGACCCGACACATAGATAAACCCATTGGCCTTAATCGCATGGGAGTAAGATGCGGCGGCTGGTGGCGCGTTCTTGCTGATCACTGGGACTACCTTGGATGATGCCATTCTTGTTTGTTGCAAGCCTAAACGAGCTACTCTACTGAACATTTTGCTGTTTCTGAAAAAATCAAGTAACTCAACAAGGAAAACAACTTTATATATGCAAAACCACACTTATTATCGAGGAGTAGCTGCTGAAAAATTTAGCAACAGCTTTGAAAGTGACGTTGAGAACTCCGTTTTCGTTTGATCTAATTGCGTATCTGTGATACTACCAGCCCTTCTAGCAATCACAAGCATAGCCTCGCCGCCAACTGTCGTTCTTTGGTAGTAGAGGTATTCTGTGTGTCTATCAGCTTGGCCACATCCATCGCTCGACACAAAGATATCGGATTTTAATCGCCGAAGCGTCGTCTAGGCGAATGAATTACCTGAAAGAGAACAATGCTCAGGGCGTCTTATCAGTTGATATTGAAAAGGAGTGTATAAACAAGTGCACAAGCTAAGCCATCTTAAATAAGTAGGTGAATATGTGCAAAAAAAAAAGAACTATTTACAGTAAGTAGATGAAGACGAGAAGTCTATTGCCGTGGTGTTCGCAAGCATGAATCTCATAGTCTCGAGGTACCAATATTTGATAAACGGTACATGCATTAGTTTCAAGCCAATTTGATCATTCACACTTGTCCGACCACACTATTTCGATTGATCAATTCCCTCTATAATTTTACCTGTCAATGGCTGGTCACGCTCGAGTTCCGATTTCAACAGCTTCTGCTTTTCGAAATCGTTCAAGTTCTCTTGCTGCTTTGCATTGAAACGACGTTCCAGTCTCTCTTTGTCTTTAATAGGACCTTCTTGTAGTGCCTGTAACACATTAAGGTCACAAAAACAAAGCGTATTGTTTTTGCAGTTACTGTTAGTATGTCTTCCAACCAATATTTCTATATTTTGTGTCATCTTAGTCTACATACGTCCTTTTCGTACTCTGCCATGTAATAAACAGCACCAATAGTGAATGCTGAAAAGAGCGTTGTGGAAGCTAGTGTGATTTTAGAGGCACGAGACATCAGATCCTCAAGTTAATGGAGAACTACAAGTTGAGGATTTGAAGAAGTTTTTTTTTTTCAGTACCGGTGTAACCAGATAAATATTAAGACTGCAAATAAATAAGAATTTTGTAAAGGGTGAAAGCAATATGTGTATTTAGCTTGCTTCGTTAATATTTCTTTAAACGTAGTGACTGGCATTGTTGATTTAAATATGTGAATCAAAGTTCAGAACAGTAATAGAGTTGGTCATAATGATCATTGCTAAGCTTTGCGGTTATAAAATACACAGATCATTAATTGCAACCCATGCTTGTCCTATTGACTACCATATGTCAACTTATCTGAAAAAGTAGTGGTATCTCAAAAGGCAAAGCCTTTGCGCAAGTGATTTGAAATATAGACCCATGAGCAAATCAAGATTGCTAATCAGTATGAGCAAATAATGTGTTTACAGAACAAGTGTGTTGTGTAATATTGTTTAATACAGCACAGCATGATTTTGATTAATTCGTCACAAGGTAACAACAATACCAATTTATACTAACCATGTGAGAAAAAAGATCAAAGCTGTATATACCAACTACAAATTTTGTGACTTGTACAAGATATCGTCGAATAACGAATTGTGTAAAAGGAGAAATGGTAAAAATGGTAATCGCTGAGACTAATGTTTAAACTATACACTAGTACATTTTTCTGCAATTTCTTGATTGATGGTGGTTTTTTGCGAACCCAAGACAATGCATAGAAATCTTTTCTTACTTTGGAAATTTTATATTTGTATTTCTTTGGACAATAGTAGTAACTAACATTCAGTGAAAGAAATAGCATTCATTATTAACCCTTTACAATTTTTTACCCAAGCATTTTAAACCATGGCTGGAAATATGGTCTTTAAGCATGATTTGGTTTGTTCACTTTTCAAGTTATGCGAGGTTTATTGAAAGCAAACCCTGTTCAGTTTATTCTAATTTCAATACCATTGACCCTTATCCATAATCTTTTATTATCCATAACCCTTTAATCCATGTTTCCAAAACTGGAAACAAGTAATTGCCATCATTCAAAGAGCGAGAGCATCCTTTTGAAAATACTCTTGAAGGTTGGTAAGTCTCTTAAAGCACTCAAACTTGTGCTTTCTATTAGTCATCCTAAAACCATATGGCCACCTATCTAAATTCAGTCTCCTTCTCACCTTTCTATTAGACGCACACTAAAATGAACGCAGACATTGAAACTAGAGACACCAAAACGGAATTTACTAAATGCTGATGGCAGAAAAATGAATAACATAACATACATCATTCGCTGCTCCAAATGTCTCCTAATAATTGAACATAATTTACTTACTCTTTTTATTCAATTCGAACTCGATTTCGTCATTTTCCTTGCCAACCCAAATATAATCATCCAAAAAATACAACCAACTTACTGAACTCCATGCACTTAATATACCGAATGAGCAATATACGGAGTATGCCATTAACCTTGCAAATTCCAATTTTTTCAAAATTTCAAAATT
Organism: Saturnispora dispora; assembly: GCA_003708095.3. Lineage (NCBI taxonomy): Eukaryota > Fungi > Ascomycota > Pichiomycetes > Pichiales > Pichiaceae > Saturnispora > Saturnispora dispora. Next base: position 10,574 of record PPND03000065.1, on the reverse strand, counting down.
GTTACTTTGAATTTCAAGAAGTTGAAGAATGATTGTTAGAATCGGAATCAACATCATATATATCAAGTTGACTCTGTCTAAAACAATGACCCTAGTTTCAATACTTCTTGAGAAATGAACAACCTCACTTAAGCTAGTCTGGAAGATAACAAACCAAACGAAAGTAATAAGACCTTTGAATAGCCATTCTGCACTGCCATATAGCAAAGGAAACAACGATACATAACCAGATGATGTTAGTAGTTGAAATGGAGGCAATAACCTTCTATCTTGACAAACAATAAATGTCATTGGTATTATAACTAACATAATTGCCTTTTCATGAACGTGCCAACCAAACAGATATGACGACCAAGCACATAAAGTCACTGACCCAATAAATCTTTCGTACGTCGGTTGAACAAATAGCGGTATCAAAGACATTACTTGGTAAAACAATGTTAAAATAAAGGTATAGTTAGGTTCAATTTGTGGTAAAAATGAAAACTTTACGTCTCCAACGATACCCCTTGTCAAAGAATTATTGTTGACGTCAAGGCTAGCATCTTTGTTGAATATTTTGTAGATAATTGGCAATCTCTTTGATAGTAGGATTATTATTCTGTCAACGAAGGAATAAATAGACCAGATATTTGGGGCCCAGTAGGCATGTGTCAGCCCTCTTGAAAATGGAAATAGTCTCTTAAATAGTGGAAATACAACCCCATAGTAAACAAAAGGTCCAAATGCCACTAAAAAGACCAGGGAAACTGTTAATGCTATTTTAAATAAATTCTTCCACTTGACCAGTTTGAGCAACTGAGTTAAGTTGGCGGGTACCGAGGTAAGTGGATTTAAGCAATAACCTGAAAAAATGAAGATGAAATATGCAGGCGCAATGTAAAGAAAGATATGTTTGAAGCAAAGCACCACTGCAAACCAAAATGCACATCCAACGTAATTCTGGATCTTGGCATTTACAATTGACAGAATCAGTAGCCCGAACAAAAATCCGTTATATTGGAAATGGATATGGTCAATAATAAAAAACCCTGGTGAAAGCACGATTGATGCCGCAATCACAAAGTTTCTTCGTTTCTCCTTGTAGGAGACGCTGGTGTTAATGAACCATTGAAGAGCTATGAAAAGAACAAATTCCGAGATAATCACTGTTGATCTTTGAAATGCAACAGTTGCAAACCCATATTGGCCCTTCTCGGTCAATTCTAGACACCCGTCTTCTGCAACAAAGTTCGGAATAAATTCCGCAAGCAGCCTTTCAAAGTAGGCGAAAAAGGGTGGGTAATCTAGTGTCCATTGGTTGGTATCTTCAAGGTACCATTTACTCAAAGGTGTTAGTTTCGTGATCGAGAGCCAATTTCTATGAACGTCAAAGTCTGTAGAGTGATAGGCAGGAAACAGTAATATCTTCAACAACGTGGATGCTACTGCAATGTTCCACAATGAGAAAGTGTCTGTCATTTCTTCGGCTGCCCACTGATAATCCCAAAAGTTAAAAATTTATTTGTTTCAATTTTTTGGCTTCCCACTCATCTTGATAATAATAGGGAGGAAAATACTAGACCAGGAATACTGGACATTATACTCGGTTCTTAGAATAAGATCGTAAAGGATGCCGTATGTACCGTCGCCACGTCGTCGTTTCAGTGAATCTGACAAGACGGGGGATACCAAACAGTCGATATCCTTTCTCCGTAAACCTCAAAGGATTATCGAAGATGACACACAAGGTGAGCTGTTGTTGAAACTAAACACCAATCGTAACAAAACCGGTGACTATAGCAATGATGATAAGGAGGCAACAAAACCCGAAGGTGAAAACTTGTTCAGTTATCTGTCGCCATTGGTTAGAAAGAAGTCAGGTGAGCTGGTTAAATCATCTTTACGATTAAATTTGCTCCATAAAGGATCGAAATCGCTTCCGACTACTCCGGGAAGTAAGCAGGTGCACTTTGGAGATGATATTGATGTGAAGTATTTTGATGAACACGATAAACCAAATATAATTTCAGCACCGAATTCACCATATAATTCGGACGATGAGGAATCCATCGATTCGGAAGAAATAGTAATCGATGATGACGATTTGGAAGACACTAGCTCTGATTACCCAACGTCGGTTATTGTTGACAAATCTGAAACAAAGCGATTACTCAAACTTTGCAACGCTTCAAAAACGTACACCAAGGATGAAACTTTTAAAAATCTTGGAAAGTTCAAAAAATCGATGGAAGGATGGTATTTAGATTCAACAATGTTTCCAAAAGTTTCATATTGTGACAACTTCGATTTAGAAACTCCGATCTTTTTAGAGCGGTGTTTTTTGAGTATTGAAAAGACCAAATTAATTGGCCAAATCGCTGTTAAGAACTTAACTTTCAAAAAGTTTGTGACTGTCCGCTATACTTATAATAATTGGGTTAGCACAATCAACATAGATGCTCACTATACCCCTGATACCCCAAGAAACTTGAAAAGGAACGGTTATGATCGCTTTTCTTTCCAGCTATCTATTCCTACAATGTTTTCAAGATATTTTAGTGCAAATCCAATATTCGGTAATATGACTCGACCACCACATTTTGAATTTTGCATTAAATTCAACGCCAATAATCAAATGGAGTTTTGGGACAATAACCATTTCAAAAACTATCGACTTCAATTTATTTATGAGCCGGAACTGGTCTCTAGTAACACGGACAATAATCACCTAGAAATGACTCCGGAGGCAATGCATAAAAGATATCTGAAATCAACTATTGATAATATGAGACCTACAATGCCAAAACTGAAATTGAAAAAGTCAAAAAATTTTATTAGATCTTTTTCTACTGGTGACTTGACTAATGCTGAGCAGGAACAGCAAGAGCTAGATGATCAAAAACTAGAGCAAGAACATGATTATTTTCAAATTTCCAATGAAAACGATTCGCCTACTAAATTAAGTAGACATCAACACCATTTACTTCATCATGAATTGAATAGCAATGATAGTGAGGATTTTGATGATAATGATTCATTAATTGGATCATCCTCGGATTTCCCATTACATTTTTCAATTGATAGAGTTAAAAATGACCGATTTGATTGGTTCAATCGCTGGCCGAATGATAAACTTCATAGCATACCATTAATGAGACCTGAAAGAGGTTCGGAAATCAGAAGAACTAACGAAGATAATTTGAAAAAATTGAACAGCAGGGCCGATGAAATTAAAGCAAATCATTTAGATCTTCCAAAACAAGATAGTCATGTAAACGATGATTATGAACTTAGTTTAACAATGCCTAGATATACAGCGTCAAAAAACGAACTTGAATACCCACCAATTGGAACAACAGATGACGAAGAATCAATTGATCCTTTATCAGTAGTAGATTCATCATCCAGTGATATTAATCTCCATCACCAACAAGCTAATGATGTTGGGAGTAATTCCAAGAATCATGAACACCATCATGTCCACAATCCATTTCATCCAAGATCAATGTTAATTAATCCTTTAAAAAGAGATCCAAATTCCTACAGAAACTTACTAGAAAAGTATTGCTTTTTTCAGGGACCTAGTTTCAACTCGTCCACTTTACATAACTATGACCAGTGTTCGTATTCAAAAAATCATAAGGCTGGCATCCGGGAAGAAGAAGAAAATAAGTTTGAAGTGAAAGGTAAGGAAACAGCAAATGATGAACCAAAAATGTTGATTGGCAATAATAATAACTATAGTAATAAAAATCACCGTAATGATGATGACAATAAAAATAATAATAATAATAATAATAATAATAATAATAATAATAATAATAATAATAATAATGATACTGAAAGATATCCACTAACAAGCCACGATTCATCGTTTGGAAACTTTTACTGAGTTTAACATTTTATTTTTGACCATCTCGACTTCAAAGATAAAAGAACGAAAAATTTAAATAGCTTTTTTTGATAATTAATAATTTTCTTTTATTAACTGTAAAGTGCAACTGATATAAAACCGTGGTAGTATTTATTAGAATAGAAAGAATGCTTATTTATTAGAACAAGATAACGAAAAGCAATTAAAAGATTGGCTGAATTGAATAGCTAGTGTACCACAAAGGAAAAAAGTACAATTTGATTAAATTTTTCTCTTCTTAGTAACAGGTTCCTCTTGCTCGGATTCTTCACCGCTGATGGCATCAACAAACTCTTCTTCTTCTTCCTCTTCAGAAATTTCATTATCGGAAACAACATCGTACTTACTCTTCAAACCTTTCATCTTTCTTGTTTGCAGCTTACCTAAGTCTTGCTTACCAACATGAATCTTGGCAACCTTGTCACCCAATAAGTCAGTTGTGACGTTTTTCTTTTCCTTTGGTTGCAATTGCTTTGGAATTCTGAAGGCTTCCTTTTCAATACTTGGCTCAGCACCTTGCACACGTCCGACCTTCAAGTCAAGTCTAGGTCCAGTTTCATCCAGTTCAATTCTGGCAAGCTTTGGTTCAGCAGACTTGAATGTCTTAACCTTGTACGTTCTGAAGTGAACAATTGGTAAAGCAGAAATGGATTTGTCGTGATCGTCTTCTTCGATGGCACTGACGGCAATGACTGATTGCAAACCCGCCACGTCTTGTAAACCCGTCACCTCACCTCTAAACATGTCGAGAAAAAGGGACTTTATTTGTATGAAAGTAGGATGCGTTTCAAAGAGGTGACCGTTGAACACGAACATTGGTTTCAGTCCAACTTGAAATGTCCTCTTCTTGAAATCCTTGAACAACTTAAAATTTGAGAGCACATTAAACTCAATCATGTCGTACACCTTGAAATCAAATGTACGAACAAACGTAAGGTTGTTCGGTCTCTTCTTGTTGTTAGTAGACACAACAACTATTGAAGAATCGTTCTTTTCACTTAAAAATTCAATACTAGTGCTGTCTTCGAAAGCCAAAATGTCATTTTTCTTCTGAAACCTTTTCATGAACGGTTTCTTCAATGCTGATAGATCGACTGTAATATCGTGACAGGCCTGATTTGATGTTTTCCCTGGAACAAAGAGGACGCTTTTAACATTTTCTACAATTTTTGCCTCTTTGGTCTCGAGGGCACGCTTGGAACGAGCGCTCTTTGGTGTGGTGTTTCTAATCATCTTTATTTAGTATCTTAGGTCTATGAATGTATATCCTATTGATATTTCCTTTATCCTAATGTTATATATATATATATAACATTTTCATATGAAAGTGAAAAATTTTGAAAATTTTGAAAAAAATTTTAGACAGAAAAGAAGGCGGTGCAACCCAAGGGCAAAAATTTCAAGTTGCCATCAACTTCATCAACTTATAAGAAAGAGGAAAATCAGCAAGACATTAGCAGTCCAATGGGGTTACAGTTCACTGCTAATCGGTTTAAGAAGTCTCTGTCACCATCTAACGAAGATGAATGTGTAGATACAATGTCAAAGGCTCGTAAATTGAACGATTCCGAAGGCAAGTCATCGTCAACAACATTATTGTCCTGCGATAATTATTCATTGAGTAAATTGAGTACATACATTCCAACAATGGGAGCAAATGAGTTTTTAGTTGATGTGTCTGCAGTTGAGCCAGGCATTGCGATCTGTTCCACTACTAAAAGAACATTAATCTACACGATTGGGAATAACACATCCTATCCACTAGAATTTCAGCATGAACATCACACTAGGCCAATGGTAAACATTATACCAAACCATACTGCTATTTCAAAACCAAATTTGGTGCTTATTAATCCATTTGAGGGTACATTGAGGTTCATTGAAAATCTCAATTTGACACCATCATTAACGGTTGTTCAAAACGAACAATCAGTTGCTTTGCCTCTGTACTCAAACGAAACTATATGCACCTCTCAGTACGAAGATAATCTTGGTTTAATACTCTCAACTTCTCAAAGAAGAGTGCTCTTGGTTACCTTCATCGATTCCCTTGGTAATATTAACATTTCAACCAGTATTGTCTATCATAATAGGTCAATTTTTAATTTTATGCTATCGAAAGAGTATTCTACATCAAAATCAATAAAAGCCATTCGTATACTCAATAAATCACCGGTCACCAAAAATATTATAATTCTAGAAAATGATAATAATTTGATAATCATCAACCATATTCTTTCTTCGGGGGTATTTTCCTTAGAATGCAAAGTAGACCTGAACAGATTATTGAACAACTACCAAATGGAATCAGTTTTGGATTTCCTGCTACTGAATGATAACACTGAGAACATTCAATTGCTTGTTTTGTCCAAACAAACTGATCAATTTCTAGCTATTTTTAAAATTGATTTGTCAGTTTTGAATGATCCACATATTGTCAGTTCAATCAAGTTATCAAACTCTTCTTTTGCTAAAGATCCAGAGTTCATTTTATTCAATGATAAAAACGTAGGCTTGATAAAGTACAAAACAGGAAATATGACGAAGTTGTATATATTCGACGTGGACTCAAGTTCAAAAGACAATACCGTGCAATTGGCACACATGAATAGACTAATCATGTTTAAGCAAGATATTTTAAACATTGGTTATAACTCTTGTACCAACAACAATTGTATTACATTGTGTACTAGAAATGGAATATTAACTTTTAGTTACTATTCATTGCCAAGATCTCTTAATATAGTTGAAGATATAGAATTTAGGATTCATCAATATTTACTATTTAATACAGATGACTCCCTGATTTCATATAATGTTAATGATACAGATGTTAAATTTAAAGTTGAAGATGCAGAAATTTCAATAAAACAATTAATGTCCAAAATTCTTGAAAATAAATTAACAAATGCTAAATTGCACTCAATTGAATTACCAACTGAAAATTTACTAAGACGGATAAGAATTACCAAGAAAATTGTTGCTTACATTTCTGATAATTTCGTTATAACGAATACAATAGCTGAAACAATTTTACATTCTTCCTCACTTTTAACTTTATCCTATTTTTTTTTGGATTTAATTCATAATAAGGATCTTGAAGATCAAATTATTCCTCTAATTAGATCTTTCGAATCAGCGTCGGTTGGTTTGTATATAATCAACAATTCGACTAACATCATTAACCTCATCTCTTCTTATATTGATAAGAATACGCCATTGAAAAATGAGCATCAAATTGTTGAATTAGCTTCATCATTAAATTTCATTCTAAATACTGGTTACCTTGATTTCTATTTTTCAATCAAATCTTTACTGAATATTGAAAATATTCCATTTTCTATCTTTTCGCATCATATTGATTTGCTGAAAAAAATTAATCACATTCTTGAACAGTTATTCAATATTGCAGTGGAAACAGATAAAAATGGTAATATTGATTTAATAGATAAAACCATAACGGACTCGGTTTTTGGCTTGTCACTCTTTTTATATTACTCAACAAACGAATCAATTGTCAGTGGAGCAGATACATCAGAATTTTTTGAATTCTTAAAGAATAATAAACTCAATTGGATCAACATATTTTGCGTTTCAAAAAGACAATCTCAAATTATACCTTTTACTGATCAATTTAAAGATTTACAAAGTTTGGCCATCTTAATTGATTCTCAGCGTGAAGATATTAATGAAATCGAGGAGAACGAGAAGTTAATTTCTGAATCTAAAGGTTATATTCTTTATGAAACACCTAAAGAATTAATTGAAAAGCAAAATGAAGTTGAACAATTATTCGATTTTTATTTCAATAAATACGGTTATTTATTTGCGTCTTCACTTTTTGAGTATTATGTCAAAAATAATAAGATTACACACTTGTTAACAAATTTTAATGAACTAAAATACAGAAACTATCTAGACAAGTTTTTAGATGAGAATCGTTCAAAAGGTTATTACAAGTTTAATTGGATCAAAGACATCAAACAGGGTAAATTCAAAGTTGTATCGGAACAGTTACTAAATCAAGCTCAGGTGTTCGATGATTCAATCAAGAATAAACAAGTTTTATTAAGTATCTCCAAATTATCTGCCATTGTCAATGGTGGTTCTACCAATTTGAATACTGCATTACTTCAAAAAACAGACACAAAGTTGTCTCTATTGAAATTACAAGCGTCGATTCAAACAAAATTTGAAGATCTCTCTTTCAAGAAAAATGCTAGAAATGAAACCATTACGAGCTTATTAATTTCTCTGGAGGATAGTTTGTTCCATAATGAGATTTTAAATGTTGTATCTTTACTGCAGGCAAAAAGAGAAGTCAACTTGATACCTTTGATCAATGTATCCACTTTGTTAGCATTACAAAAAGATTTTGTTACTGAGAACATATTTGACGATATCGTACAATGTTTGATTTCAATTATCAAATTATCATCAGATGCCAATTTATCACATACTGCAAATAAAATTCTTTGGCGTAGAATCGTTTTATGGGACAAAGATGAAATTGTTAGCAACAAAAGCGACATTAGTTCTATTAAATACATCCAATATATGGCTGTGTATAAAGGCCAATTGAATATTCCAAAATGTATAGAAGATTTCATTTTGAATGAAGATGAATTATCCAGCATCGGTGAATCATATAACTCAATTACTGGGTTTTTAGCAGAAAATGAGGAAATAAATAGGATACTAGTAGGTTGGGAACCATTCGAGTCCTTAGCTAGGTTTTGATTTTTAAAAGAAACGAAATCATTAGAACTCAAGTTTGATGTTTATATTGTATAGTTTTATAATTTCTAATAATAAGGCTGGTTTTTACAATCAATCTATACCGTCATAAGCAGTGTTTTGCAAAGCAAACGTATATATATATAAAACAATAAAAAAATAAGTCCCTCCTTCCGGGATCGAACCGGAGACCCCAAGATTTCTTAAATACATTACAGTCTTGTGCTCTTCCAACTGAGCTAAAGAGGGTTGTTGTTTGTTGTTACGAAGTAAGAACGACTAGTCATGTGAATAGACTTCCCAATTAAATTGGTAAACGAGCAAATGTCAAAATGGAGAAACATCTGACACTTAACGGAAGCCGTATCTATTAAAGGATTTAAGAGTATCTCCGGTACGAGATTCTGTTGACCGAAGTACCAGGCGATCAGGAGATCAGATGTCAGATGTTTCCACGATTGTTTGATAAACGAAACAATATAAAAAGCTCACAAAATAACCTTGCTCATAATATTTATATTTACAAAAATCAACTTTTATATTAGTTAAAACTGATACCATTTCCTACAAACAAGCCGACCGGTCCTTGTAATAACAAATGATAGAGTTAGCAGCAGGAAAGTGAGGAAAATAATTGTTAAGTATAAATAAAATAAAGGAACTCAATAATGCAGACCAAGAGTCTGTATTTATATAGATGAAAAGAATAAAAAGAAAAAACTGTAATTAATGTCTTGTTAATTTGTCTTTAGACATTTTTGTGTAAACGTCTCCTCTTGTTCAAGTGAAACCGACAAATCATCCTTCCGTATATCCTTATGATGACTTTGGGGTGATTGTTGATATTTTTGGATGTTACGTTAATGACTGTTGGCAGCAATATTGACTGCACTGTCAACAGACGGGGATATTGATATTAACCCGCTCTTTATCATTCTGCTAAGCAACTTCATAGTTCCCTAAATTTATAATTTCGGTTTATCAATGATCTCGGAGTTTACTTTTATTGTCCGAACTCTAACAACAAATGTTACAAAGACCAATCGGGTTGTTTGTAGGAATTGGTATCAGTTTTAACTAATATAAAAGTTGATTTTTATAAATATAAATATCATGAGCAAGGTTATTTTGTGAGCTTTTTATATTGTTTCGTTTATCAAGCAATTGTGGAAACATCTGACATCTGATCTCCTGATCGCTTGGTACTTCGGTCAACAGAACCTCGTACCGGAGATACTCTTAAATCCTTTAATAGATACGGTTTCCGTTAAGTGTCAGATGTTTCTCCATTTTGACATTTGCTCGTTTACCAATTTAATTGGGAAGTCTATTCACATGACTAGTCGTTCTTACTTCGTAACAACAAACAACAACCCTCTTTAGCTCAGTTGGAAGAGCACAAGACTGTAATGTATTTAAGAAATCTTGGGGTCTCCGGTTCGATCCCGGAAGGAGGGACTTTTTTTTTATGTTTTAAATATATTTAGGTTTGTAATGCAAAAATGAAGGAAGCGGGGTTCGAACCCGCGCGGGAGATATCCCAGTAGATCTTAAGTCTACCGCCTTAGACCACTCGGCCATCCCTCCATTTGTTTTTTTCGTTACAGATCTGAGCTAAGTCATTCCCGATTTGGAAACATAATTAGTAAGTACAACAAGTAAAGGTATGAGTCATAATCATACTTGACATATATATAAGAGTGGACCAACATTGTCCACCAAATTATATTACATACTTTATAACCAATCTAATTTATTATTACGAGCCGAACAACTAATATCGAGCTTAGTTAACTGTATTCATAACAGTTGGTAGCACCTTTGATAAATCCAGAGTTTATTACTCAAACCGTTAATTATAAATTAATTATAAATTAAATATAAAGTCAAATGTGTTGACTATTTATATTATTTCGGATTAAGGATTAGTTTCTAAATTAGT
>PPND03000064.1:0-22303 GCA_003708095.3 Saturnispora dispora | reverse complement strand
CTAGATCCTTATTTGACTTAGTAGGCGTCTGCTATAAGTGCCCTCCCAAGTGTACAGATTGCTCGCTATAACAATACAAAAAACAACAATAGCCTTGTGTATCATGCAAACAACGTTCTGTATCGGTAACACTCGTTTAAATCCTGCTGATAACAGGATCCAGGGAAATGTAACATTGTCATGCAGAGCCAGCATTAAGAGCATCAGCACAATTATGTTTGGAATTCGTGGGAAGGCCAAAGTGATACGACAGTGCGTGCCGGTTGGAGGGCTGGCGGCGGGCAACAAGGTGAAGTACGTCGAAAGTACAGCTCCTGGATCCTTTAGCTCATATGTTAAAGATGAAAAATACTTTTATAATGATTTACATGAGCTGAACTTGAGTGAGCTCGGTTTGACAAAGAGAGGTGACGGGTTTTGGAAGTTTGAAAAGGGAACTGAATATACGCTGGACATAGATCTGGAATTGCCAAGTAACCGTAATTTGTACCTGCCTTCCTCTTGTAAGGATTTCGGCACCAAGAGTCCACACTACGGTGAAGTTACCATAGATTACAAGTTGGTGGTACTGGTACATCGAATTGGTGCTATTCTCAAAAGGCCCAAGATAGACACATTCAAGAGGGAGATAAGCTACCAGTCAGGAATACAGCGCGGAATACTAGACCATAACACAGATGAATACTTCAAATATATTGGGCAGAAAACTCTCAAAGTCAAACTGTCATCGAATCAAAGCTCAGCGGAGCACTTGCCAGTCAGTCTCCAACTAAATGCCCAAAAGGTGATCCATTTGAACAAGTCATTACTAGATCAAATTAACATTCATTTATATTTTGACTTCTCAAAGATAATTACGCATGGTAGTTTAGCAAACGTTGACCTCCAAAATATTGATCTTGGTGTTTTAAAGATTAAATCACTTGAGCTGTTTGTTATGTACTCAAGTTGGTTATATTGTAAGGGTGATGAATTTCAGATTGATCAGAACCCAAAAAGACTTTGTAAATTTGAATTCAAGGACCTGAAGGTGATCATAAATAAGTGTCATTATGATAAAGAGACCAATACAGGCATTATTAAAGTATCGAAAGGTTTACTTATCAGTAATGGTGCTAGTCAGGTGCCATTACTGACCTTAATCAAGAATACGGTGATGTGTACTTGCGACATCAATGGGCTGCTGAAAAACCAATCCAGTTTGAAATTTACATGGGAAGTTGAAGGTCCTATAAACAACCTAATCTTTTCTTTCTACACTGAGTCTACAGTTGGTTTCAAGCTTTGATTTGCTGAGCTCATGAGCAGTGAGATTCAAATGGATATTGTCAAAAAAAGTTTTGAAAAAAAATTTTTTTGAAAAGTGAAATAATTTTTCTTTTATAATATATCATAGCTACTTCAATTTTAACCATTAATGAGTGAAGATTTGATTCGTAAAGAAGCACTCGAATTAGGTGCTACCGAAGATGATTTGAAATTGATTGCGGATGTTGAGATTGATGAAAATGAAAGTGAACAAGAATTCACTGATGCAAAAGATACTGATGTTAACTTTACTAAAGATTTGAAAAGCTTTATGAAAAATTTAGGATTAAATGCTGAAGCATCAAAAGCACAGGAAGTTTCAAGTGAAGATGAAGGAGTGGAGGAGAAAGAAGAAGAAGAGGAAGAAGAAGAAGAAGTAGAAGAAGAAATAGAAGAAGAAGAAGAAGAAGAAGAAGAAGAAGAAATAGAAAAAGAAGAAGAAGAAGAAGTAAACTCAATATTTGAATCAAAAGATGATTCTGAAAACCCAGATGATGAAGAACAAGAGGAACAAACCGAAGCTTCTTCAAAGAAAGACAAGATAACAAACTTACAAAGTGTTATTAGTGATAGACTAAAAGTTGAACCACGTAATGATTGGTTTGACATTCCACTGGAAATCAAACAAACACCATCTGATAGATACATGAAACCACAAGATATTGATGCTCTTTATGAAAAGGCAAAAAGATTGATTGAGGAAGAAAATACTGTCTATAATGAAGAATTTAATAAATCATCATCTCAAAAGCGTTTCCTTACTCAAATGTTGACCGCCGGTACATTAAGTGATAAAATCTCTGCTTTGACTTTGATGGTGCAAGAAGCCCCTTTGCACAACTTGAAAGCGCTTGATCAAATGTTTGCAATGTGTAATAAAAAATCAAGAACTGCAGCCATGCAATGTGTTGATGCTATTGTCGATTTATTTACAAATGGTGTTTTGCCTTCCAATAGAAAACTGAAAGCGTTCAAGAAACAAGTATTAAGTGTTGAAATGTCTGACGCTCAACTGATTATATGTTACTTTGAAGATCATTTGAAGAATCTTTACTTTAAGTTCATCGGTCTGTTAGAAAAACTAAGTCATGACTCCATTCTCTATGTTAGAATGAAAATTGTTACTCATATTTTTGAGCTTTTGAAATCTAAACCCGAGCAAGAAGCAAATTTACTGAGATTAGGTGTTAATAAGTTGGGTGATACTGATAATAAGGTCTCTTCAAAAACATCATATCAAATTCTACAACTAGAGCAACAGCATCCTGCAATGAAAGAAATAATATGTGATGCAGTTATTGATGTTGTTTTTAGGACAAATAGTGAACACCATGCATTATATTACTCAATTATTACTTTAAATCAAACAATTTTGATGAAGAGAGAAGATAAATTGGCTAATAAGCTAGTTGATGCTTACTTTGCATTATTTGAAAAGTTATTGATTAAAACAGATAATCAAAACATCACAAAGTTGAAAGAAACAGAACATCAAGTTGAAGGTAGAAGAAAGCAAAAGATGAAGAGAGGTAAAAAGGGTGGCAAGTCTGTTAAAATTGAAAAATCTCAAGAAGAAATCGTTGAAGAGAAGAACTCCAAAATGTTTGCCGCTATTTTAACTGGTTTGAATCGTTCTTTTCCATTCTGTAACTTACCATTAGATGTTTTTGATGGACACTTGAATACACTCTATAAAATTACCCACTCCACTAACTTCAATACTTCTGTTCAAGCTTTGATTTTGATTCATTCTATTTCAACAAAGTTCATAAATGATCAACAGAAAAGTAGATATTTTAGAACATTATATGAGTCTTTATTCGATGAAAGATTGCTTACATCTTCCAAACAAGGGATTTACTTGAATTTGTTATTCAAGTCATTAAAGGAAGATCTTAATGTATCTAGAGTGATGGCGTTTGTTAAAAGAATTTGCCAAATTTGCCTAAGTTGGTTAAATATTGGTACAATTGCTGGTATGATCTATTTATTGATTGAATTAGAAAAGGCTGTTCCGGACTTAAGAAACCTCTTTTTGAATACGCCAATGGATGAAGTTTTAAACAAAAATCATGAAGAACTTGAGGAGTTCGATAACAATGAAATCAAAGAAAAGGAAAAGAAACAGCCATATGATCCTAAAAAGAGAGATCCACAATTTGCAAATGCTAACAACTCTTCACTTTGGGAAATTGAACTTTTCATAAATCATTATCATCCTACTGTTCAATTGTATGCTGATAATCTCTATCACTATGATGAGTTGGATAAGAATGAAAAGAGAGCTATTGTTAAGCCTGACCTTGGACTATTCTCGTTAGGACACTTCCTTGATAGATTTGTTTACAAAAAGGCTAAGGCTAAGGCCAATTTGAAAGGTTCATCTATTATGCAACCGTTAGGTGGTGCTCACACTGGTACCTTGCTAGTTAGAGCAACTGGCTTAGATAATGGTCAGATTCCTGCAAATACTGAGGATTGGTTGAATAAAAGGGCACAAGATATTAGGCCGGAAGATAAATTCTTTTACCAGTATTTCGTCACTAAACAAGAAAAATTGTCCCGCTCAAAACTTGACAAGGATGTTGAAAGAAAAGCCAAAGGAAATGGGGACGATGAAGAATCTGATTTGGATGAAGATACAGTGTGGGATGCATTAGTCAAAAGTAATCCGGAAATTGAACAAGATTCCGATGATGAAGACGATTTCTCCGATTTCAATATGTCTGATTTCAGTGAAGATGACGATGATAAAGATGAAGTAGCAGCAGTAGATAGCGATCTTTTAGAAGAAGAGGAGTTCGATAGTGATGAAGAAGATGAGAACGGACTTGTGAAATTAAAGACGCTTGAAGATGTTGATAGTGACCCTGAAGCCGAAGAAGAGCAAAATGGACAAGCCTCTTTAGCAGCTGAAGACTCGTCCGATGGTGAAGACATACAAGCTTTACTTGAAAATGAAAGCGACGACGGCGACGAAGATGAAGAAGAGGAAGATGAAGAATCTTTGTTGTCAAAGAAAAGAAGCAAGGCCAGTAGTGATAGGAAGGCGAAGAAAGCCAAATTGGCATCATTACCTACATTTGCGGATGCTGATGACTACGCTAAGTACCTTGAATCCGACGAAGAGTGAGTTGGGGATGATTACCAGTTTATAATTGAAATTACATGTATATGATGAAAACGCGCAGAAAGATTGTACAGTTTTCGTCTGTATAAATTAAAGTTTATGTAAAAAGTGGGAAGACAAAAAGATGTTCCATAACTGAACGCAGACTACGCTCTAGTGATTTTTTTAAAAGTTGACGGTCGATAATATGAGCAAAATTCTATTTTAAGCTACTATTATATTGCTATGCAGGACGTCATGCTTGTTTTAATGTGGCTATGCGTGTTTGAAAAGTGGAATTTAATGAAACGCCACTAAGAAAAGATAAAAGCGGCGCAACTTCTGATTGGGCAAGGGATATGAGTTTGGTAAGCACAAACGATAAAAAACTCAAATAACCCATGAACTGCTATTAGCAAGAGTGCATGCAAACCCCTAAAATGTTAATGCTATTTGATTGTCAGCGTACCGGCAAAACAATTGCCCAACAAGCAAATATCTGAGTTCCGGCAATATGCAGGTTGGATGCACACGGTGGTTCTTCAATGACATAAGATTTACATTTTTTTTGCTAAAGGTAAAATTAAGGTTTGAGAGGCTGTTTTTTTTTTAAATTGGAGGCATCAAACTAGTAGGGAATTGAGCCTGTGTAATGTTTTCACGATGCCGTTATATTGAAGTAAGGAGGTTGGGGTAAGCTCAAGAGCATGGTGGACCGGTGAATAGCTGGTATTGCAAATTGTAGTAGAAAGGTGTCGGGCATAAAATAATCCGAAGCGCTACTATTACGTGTTTGTAAAGCCGCATCAAGTGTGGATTTTTTGATGTGCCTGTCTTACGTAATAGTGGAGAGCTATACATTGGCGACTACTAGCAATAAAGTGAGATAGAATCTGACTAGCATGCACCACATGACGGAAGGCAGTTGCACAGGTCGGCACAAAGGGGACAGAAAGAACAAAGGCACGACGCAAGAGTAGAAGGGCGTGAAAAATTGTTCATCTACTTCAAAAGAAGCTTATGCCTTCAGGAAAGATGGGTTGGCTCCAGTAACAAACATGTCAGCCTCTCGCACTGGGAACTTTTGACAAAATCCAAATAGTGTTATTGCCTTAAACTTCGCATGTACCTATTGTGGCGATTTTGGGTTTAGCTTGTTCTACCTTGCATATGTTAGCTGAAGCTTGATGGTATTTGCTATGCTATGAGATAGGCCTTGTGTATGAAATTTTCTGGAAGTCCGTTAAGGTTCCAGTCTATCGTATTGTTAATAATAGGATGAAGTGAAAGAAAAATTTTTCAAGGGATCTTCACTGCAAGGAAACTCGCTCACAGTTGCAAATTTTGCTATCTTCGAATACGCCCGCATCATCCTGACTATGTATGAACTGCTAACAATAGACTTGGTCTTTTATAGGTATTCTTAATATTAACGCAAGTTTAAGCGCGATGCAAATAAAGTAAGAAAAACAGGAGCGAGTCTTAGAACCATGTATACTACATTACTGTAAATTCCTGAAATTTTACCCCTGTTCCTTTCTTAAGTTTCCGAGGCGTTTAGCCTGAAGCTTGCGGTGAAGGCTGTATGCACCGCTTTTACCACTGTCTCCTATGTAACACCACGGACACATTAAGCAAAAATAAGATAAAAACTCCGGCGTACATGCAAATCGGAAGTTTGCGCCAAATGTAACTTCATATACACTTCCCTCTTTTTTTTAGAAAGCTAAAAAAAAACACAGCAGGTAATCGGATTTAGGCATGGAACATGGATATGCATAATGATATTTCCGATGCGAGATGCAGAAGCTTTTCGGTATACAGAAAACGGGAATAACAATGCAAGCTGCAGGCATGATGTACCAGATCACCTTCAGTTACCAATTTCAGGCCTGCTATTTAATAAGTTCTTACCGAGATATATCTATATATATATACAGTTGAGGCCTCGTTAAATGACCACTTTTTTTTGTTCCAGCTCGTACTCTTAAAAGCGTTTTTGTTGTAATAAATACAGGCATTCAAGCAGAATTTCAGTTTGCTTGCATTCTTCTTTTCACTGTCTTGGTTATACAACAGGGATAAGAATTTATTTAAACAAGGAGTAATAGCGCTGTCATCCCCATAACATGAATTTAGTGCCTTTTTCCTGCAAAAGAGAAAGGTCGAAAAGTTTCGACGAAGTAGTTGACCATTCACCTGGCAAAAAGAATCAGGGAGACATTATTTGGTCTGACGATGTTGAAAATGCATTCAGAGAAGCACTGGCTATTATACCCAAGTTAGGATTGAAGAAAAACAAAATCTGCAAGGTTTGCTTAGGCAGAAACCAGTACATCTCAATATATATAGAGTTCAAGACAGGTAAGAAGAGAACAGCAAAGCAAATCTCCTCACACATTCAAACTATCTACAGGGCAAATAAAAATCCGAAAATAACAAAGCTGTTCAAAGAAGGCGCTCCAAACACCCCGGAAGCTCACAAGAGGTTCCATGAGATCTTTACCCTCATCATTAATAAACAGGGCATTCCTTCTTCACTAACACAATCTCCCACATCTTCCTCAAGCCAAACAGTGTCACCTCTATCATTCTATTCCACTAACGATGTTACTGTAAATAACGAACAAGTTAGTCCATCAATCTCATACCGTGCAAAGAACATACTTGAAAACAATGATAGTATGCCAGCAAGCACTGCACTTACTAAACGTGATGTTACACACTCAATAAATTTCTCCTCGGCTAATAAGCTAGCGTCAAAGCTAGATCCTATCACATTAGACTACGCCTTAATGGAATCGTTTCCTAATGCGATTGTTAACCTGAACTCGGTGAGAGAACTTATTTCAAAATCTGTGAACGTTTACATTGAAAATGTTAATGATATTCCAGTACCTCTAATATATCAACACTCAAAAATCGCGTTTGCATTTAATGATTTTAACTTGAATACAATCGATGGTGATGATGTTAAGTTAGTTATAAACAATAAAGAAAATTATAACCTGGGTTTATTAACTCTTGTTTATTATAAGAAGGAAAGAATTGAAGAAAGTATCGAATTGATTGATTCAAACATTGTTAATTTGAATTATAGTAAGATGTATTGGAAAAGGAAGATTAACGACCTAATCATTGAACAGGAAAAATTTAATTGGAAAGATGAAGCTCAGTTATTTACTCTGGAACAATATGTTGTTACTGTTTCAACACAAAGTTCTGATAAAAGTGTTCACATCGAAAAGATACAATCAATGATTTTAACAGATTTCGAACTTGTGGATCAGAAAGAAAATGTTTGTTCATCTTTGAAATCTTGTATTGGATTCAACTTTGATTTGAATCATTTTCTGACTTCAGAGATTTGTCTAACAGGTAACTGTGATATATCACCGAAAAATTCATTTGGTAATACTAATTGTGATCAAAGCTGTGATAAACAAAAATATTATCACAAAGAGAGTACATCATCAATAGCATCAATGCAAGCCGAGCAGATGATGAGTAATTCAGCAAGTTTCAACATATACCCTAATCAAAACTCGTTAACAAGCACAATTGAGTCCGACATGTACGACAAACTGCATACACCATTGGCAACAACAAATGAAGAATATAATAATTCGCAATATAATTTGACATCCAAGAATATAAGCAGTTCAGGATTCAACAATGTTTCGTTCAATTTGAAGACTTTGCCGGCAAAAAGTTGTAACTCATGTACAACAAACGAGTTTCCTTCTGCTAACGATCAAAAGAAATATTTACCAAATCCACATAATATGGATTTCAGTAGCAATGAGTTCGATCAATCAGGGTTTGAGATTACTGGTAATGATATTTTCTTTGAATATTAGACATTAACATTTATCAAAAACAATAGCATTTAAGTGCAATTTTAAGGGAAAATTGTAATAATAATTAAATACCAAATCTTTCAATAACTTGATTATTCATAGCTTGCTACGAATTAAAGCAAAAAGACGTTAATGACTGCTAAAAATTTTATAGAATTTCATAAAGTAATTAATTTATATAAAGTTTTGAAAGCCTAAATAAATTCTTCTGCAAGTAAAATTCTGTGCTGTCGCTTAACATTGCATATAAGAATTGATTAGTTTAATTCAAAAATCTCAAGCTTGGTGTTTATTAGACGATGAACTTTACACATACATATAAAAGTTGTTAAAAAAATGTAATTTTATACTTGCATTAGGGCTCCTTTATAATAAAAAGGTTTTCAAAATTCAAAATCACATTTAATCCTTAAGCAAAGCATCTCTCTTTTCAGCCAATCTTTGAGCTCTTCTTTCTCTGGCAGCCTTGTTTCTAGATCTTCTAGCTTCAGCTTCTTCCTTCAAAGCCTTTTCTCTAGCAGCTTCAGCCTTAGCTTGAATAACGTGTTCAACTAAAGCTCTCTTGTGCTTGAAAGTGTTACCCTTAGCGGACTTGTACAAAACGTGGTATAAGTGTCTGTCGATCTTACCAGCATCTCTGTACTTAGCTAACAGTCTTCTCAAGACTCTCAATCTTCTCATCCACAAGACTTGGGTTGGCATTCTTGCGTTAGCAGTACCCTTTCTCTTACCAAAACCAGTGTGTCTACCACCTCTCTTGGCTTCAGCATGTGCTCTGGCATGTGCTCTAGAGTGAACGGTAGTTGGCTTCTTGACAATAGTACCGTTCTTGTAAAGCTTTCTAATGGAAGCTCTAGAGTTAGCTTGGGCAAGTTCAGTGGTTTCGGAAGGATCTAACCAGATCTTTCTCTTACCACAACCCAAAACGGAAGCTGCAAGTCTCTTTTGAGTACGTAAGTTAGCCCTGAATCATAAAAGTATGTTAGTAATCTGTTGAATCATGGAAGTTTACTGGTGGTAACGCTGATAATGTGGGATAAGAACTGTTCAATTTGAATCCTGCTTCTATGACATACATGATATAGAGTACTAATCAATTAACTGTGGATGAAAATGGAGATAACGAGAGAAGGAAAAAATTTTCCTTAGTCTTCTCACTAGACAAAGATTTTTTGAAAAATGGAAAACTGTGGTGTAGCTGGCCAACATTGGTTTGATATTAGACGTAAAGATACGTTTCTTGAGAGCCTTTGCAATCGTTTTTGAAGCTTTGAAATGATTTTGGGTTTCATACAACTCATGTAATACTGATCCATATTCATAATTCACAATTAAAAACTGTTTTCTTCCTGCTAATGGTCGCAAATGTCATACCTGATGTTTTCATCCTAGTTCTTGTACGTTAAACCATCAATTAGTTGTCAAATCACATACATTTTTGTTGCTTGAGTTCTACAATACAGTGTAACAGTGACATCCAAGTGACTTTTTTTTTTTCATGAAATTTTCAGTGGAGTCGCCGGCGGGGGAGGCAGAGAGCCAGGGGGGGCAAACGGAGAGAGGGGTGGAAAAAATATTAAAAAGCAGTCACAAACACTGTGAAAAAGTTCGCGAATTCTCTGAAATCATAAACCCACCCTTGCACCGCACGTAGCGCACACAGGCGCTAACAATAGCCTTTTCAAGCTGAGCAAAGTGTAAAAATATTACGTCATAGTCACGTGCTTCACTGCAATACCCGTTTTATAAAATGGCAGAATTGGAATCCCAAAAAATTTTTTTTTTTTTTTTTGGCGATTTCCCAATTAGGAAATCTGGCAGAATAGGGTAAAGAAAGAAAGAAAAAAAATTTTTAATACATACATATTTATTTACACCAATCTATAAATCATCATTACAGCTTAATTGTAAATATTCAGCAATGGCACACTCATTAAGATCCAAATCTAAGCTCAAGGCCAAGTCTGAGAAAACCACAAACCCAAACTCTGATTACTTCAAAACAGCAGAGGCTAGAAGACAGCGACTTGCACAGAAAATGAAGGACAATGTGGAAAAGCAAAGGCTGGAAAAGGAAGAAAAGGCAGCTGAAGAAATGGCCGATGAAGAGGACTCTGATAAGGCAGCACCTATTGACAAGAAGGAAATCGACTACTCTAAGGTGTCGACACACGGTTGGAGAAAAACTAGAACCGCCAATTATAAGAAGAAGAAGGCCTCTAAGAACAAGTCTATGAAATTTTAAACTTTATATCTACTGCATCATCGAACTAATACGAGCTTTACTTTTATATGTGTGTCGACTGAACTACATGGAGCCATTACTGTCTTCGTCTATGTCTACTCCTCCTCTCTAGATATGTCTTCTGCATTATTGAATTTTATATATTGTACATTATTATTTTAATTTTATATTATCGTGATTACGTAACCGATCCTTTTCATACCCTCTTCAACTAACCTCCATTATGGCATTGCCCTCATTGGCATTGGCGCTGTCGGCGGCTGTTTCAAACGTGTATTTCCCCCCAGCATCCAAGACTGGCAAAGGGAACAGCGAAATTGATTCAATTGATTTCAGTTCCCATAAATTTGATGGTTCAACCGTATCTATGATACCGAAATTTGATCTATTCAATGTGGTGATCGTCAATGGGATGGACACGGGACTATGGAACATTGATACTTCAACGGTTCTGGGCTTTCGAGGTGGAATTATCACTTATTCTGATGATGTTATCAAGATCTATGTCATGGATCGCGTTACCAATGAATTCACCTTATCTAAATCGGTAAAGTCTTCCTTCAGCAGATTCCAGATTAATACCATCATCAATTTACAAACCATTGAAATTAATGACAGATACTACATGCTTTATTTGACTTCTGATAAGAATCTTTACTTGTTTGACCTCGATTTAGGCGCCACTTTACACGATATCAACCTTGATTTTGAGTATAGTACGATCCAGTGCATTCAAAACTCAAATCTAATTGCATTATATAGCACTGCAAGTTATTTTACAATGATCAAAGTCGATTTTGACAATTTAACCTTACATAAATGCCAGGTGATTTATCTAGATTTCTCACCCTGCTCAACTATCAAGCTGCCAAATGATCACTTATACGTAATTGGAAGGCATGGCAATTTCCAGGTTTTTCAGTATAACTCATTAATCGATGATATCATTCAAATAAACGATAAATCACTGATCTGTGAAGTACCCACCACCAAATTTGGTAATCAAAGTTTTGGCAGAATTATCAAAATCGAAGCATTAAATAGCAATAACGCTGCTAACAAAAACCAATGGCTTTTTATTCACGAATTAGGCTGGATTATTTATTCCTTCCATCATATGAAAATGGTAGAAACAATCTCTTCTCCGCTGTTAGCTAGATTCGAAAATTTAGTTCAGCTTAAAGACTCCTTCCTGATTGAAATGGCCAATGGTGATCTCATGTATATTAGCTCCAACAATGTTCAGCTGGTTCCTTGCGAACATTTAATCAAAACATTCGAATCACAAAGCAAATTCTGGGGGATTTTCAAGCCATCTAATGATGAGCTTGTACTCAAAACCTTTAATTTGAGTTTACTCAACTGGGATTCTCATATTTACACAGTTAAGAAGAGAAACGTCAATACCTCCTTAACTGATATAATAGACGGCGATTTTTCGATATCTTCAGATGCACAAAATAAAGCTATTTTGAAAGCTTCAGATGGTAATGTATTATGTACTTTTAATGGACTCAATACACCCATTAGAAAGGTTATAGATTTGAGCTACATTATTCAAAGTCAAAAAAGTGATTACTTACTAACATTAGACCCTAGTTTTAAAATGGTGCTCTTAGAATTCGATAAGGGCTATTCCAACTTAGTTACAAAAATACCCATTTCAATGAACAAAGTTTCAGACGTTTACTTTTATGAATCACTCAACTGCCTAGAGTTTATTGACTTAGAAGGAAGTCTACTGGTAAACGTAACAAATATGAATGTCGTTAAGGGCAGCATAAAAAACAAAAACAAAATAAATAAAAGTATTGTCTTTAGATACAATGATTTTAATGATCTTGATGAAGATATAATAGAGTTTACTCAATGGAATTCATCTGCAAAGGCTAAACTGATTCCTTTAAAACTTTTATTGAACAACAATGAATTGAAATCTTTAATAAGGTATACTTTCGAATCTAAAAACTGGATTGGAATAACTTCAAATCAAATGGTGTTTTATAATTTGTCAATGGATCCTCCGATTGTACCTGAAATAGTTTTACTACACCAGATTGCTTTTAATGAATGCAATACCCAATTACAACAGAATATTAATCACTCCAACTCCATTTACTATATTAAAAAGTTATGTGAATTTAGCCTCACTAGAGATATAAATGAAATGTCAATGAAATTGTTGAAAAATGTTTTGAATAAAAATCTAGCAGTGAATTTGAGAACGTCGGTGTTTGATTCGTCCATGAAAACATTGTCAAATCCTGTATCAAATGAGTTGGATATCCTCTATGCTTCATTAATTTTAGGGATGATAGTATCAATTGATAACAAACTCTACACAGCACAAATCTCCAGATTACTTATGAAACAACTAAGTGATCATTTGCTGAAATCCGATGAAAGAATTTGTGAATTTGTATTTCATATTTTATCAGAATTAGACGTTTTGATAATTGAAAAGGCCAAAGAAAATTCTTTTGATTTGTTTCAATTTTTCAAACACATTTTTGATATAAGAAGTGAATTTCTTTTGAACAGATACAGACAAAGCTTCAATGGCTTAAAAAATTGCACTTTCTATCTAGATATTGTTTTTTGTGATGAGCCGGTTATTTTGTCTGTGATTATGGGTACGATTTTGGTAAGTAGTGCATTTACTATCGAGTCAAAGAATGCTATAGTTGATTATATTAATTATCTGATTTTAGAGAAAAATGAAACAATATGTTCAACTAGCTTGCTGTTAATTCTAAATAGTTTGATAATATTCATTCGAAAACTTCATAAAAATGACCAACATCTGCATGCAGATCCTTTAGTGTGGGAAAGAGTAAATTTACTCTTTAACATACTTGGTGGCTGTTTTAACAAAGTGTTAAACTTTTCGGTTGATCCAAACAAAGAAGGACAGTTGGATTGGATGTACATTTTGAATTCTAAAAGGAGGTTTTACTTATGTTTTTTGATACCTGATAAAATGACTAATCTTGGCTACATTGCTATTATAACCTCTTTTGCTAATAACAAATGGAAAAATGTTTTCTTAAAAGAAAGCAAAACTGACTTGCATAAGGCTGACCCAAATATAGTTAATGAACTTCAAAAAGACCTGAGAGTGCCAAGTTCAAAATACCAATACCCAGTAGTCTCTTATGACAAAAGAAGAGTTGCTGTGATAAATAATGAATCACTAGAGATAGTTGTCTGGAACTTGGAAGCCAATACCCAAAATGATAATGTCAATATGGAAATTTTGAAGAATGATAAAATTCCTCTCAAAGCTCCTAATTTCTATATTATAGTACTACAGATATTATGGAACGAATACAAACTTACAGAAAGGTTTGGGGTGACCGATTTAACATCTGTCGTATCGCAGTTCCATCAGGATCTGGAAACACCGCACAGTGAAACTGGCGAACCCGAAAAAAGAATTTCGTTTAGTGAATTATTCCTCAATTACAAAGCAATTTTTGAGAATCTGGCATATGATTCCATCAGCATCAGGTGGGATACCGGCAGCCGTATCCTGCTGCTTTTTGAAGAGAAAGTCGTATTTGTTTATGATATATGATAATTGGATTACGTAAGCGGACCCTTATCCTCATAGCCCCATTTTTTAACGAGTATGCTGATATTAATGGGGCATTGTTAGATTTTTAATAGCTTATTTTACACCTATCTAAGATTCCCTTTTCTTTTCTAACATACGCAATTATGACTAAGATTGTGTTATTAAGAGTCAATGACGACGGTTCGCCTATTGGCAACGAAAAGAATGGCGTTTTGACGTTTCCAGCTTGCCCTCCCAGTCAAAGCGGGGGACCATTGTTCATCTTGAGAGTATATATATCGGCATGCTCTAAAGTTTGCAATGAGGGTAAGTTGTGGACAGACATGCGGGTTAAAGAGAAAGAAGTATTCCAGAGAGGTCAATTCCATTCCTTTGATGTTGAATCGACTTTCCACAAAGACTCCAGCATTGATTTGGAAGTTTTTACCCCAGGTTCTTTCACCTATTATTTCACATACAAAGACAAATTAGGCGAGGAGGTTCAGACCAAAGAGTATTACTTTGTGGTTCCACCTTCGCTTTTTATTAATGGCACCTACAAGACCTTGAACTCTATCACAATTCAGTCGGTGGTGTCTAAATGGGTTGGTGATGATTTGAAAAACGACTGGCCAAAATTG
This sequence comes from Saturnispora dispora, assembly GCA_003708095.3. Lineage (NCBI taxonomy): Eukaryota > Fungi > Ascomycota > Pichiomycetes > Pichiales > Pichiaceae > Saturnispora > Saturnispora dispora. The sequence goes on along the minus strand of PPND03000064.1, from coordinate 7,584 downwards.
TTTCAAAATATCAAAGATAAAGGCTACAACATGATTCATTTTACACCGTTGCAAGAACGTGGTGAATCAAACTCTCCGTACTCTATCTACAACCAGCTTCAATTTGACTCTAATATTTTCAAAAATGGAGAATCTGATGTCACTGATATGGTTAAGCAACTAGAAAGTAAATATGGTATGCTCTCAATGACAGATGTGGTATTTAACCATACAGCAAATAACTCGGAATGGCTTAGAGAGTACCCTGATGTTGGTTATAATCAAGAAACTGCTCCACATTTGAAAGCTGCTATTGAACTAGATGGCGATTTGCTGCATTTTTCTGACAGATTGGAGTCACATGGGTTTTCAACATATATCCAAACTGAAGAAGATTTGACAAAAATCATCGATGGTATCAAAATTCATGTATTAGGTGAATTAAAATTGTGGCAATATTATGTTGTTAACGTTAAAGAGCATCTAAATAAGTTAAAGGATGCTTGGAATACTATCAATAGAGACTCAATTTCTAAAGTACACGTACCTGAAGATATTAAGCTCAATTCAGCAAAATTGGCTTCCTTTGTCAAAGAAAATTGCAGTGAAAGTGAATTTGGATTAGGTGAGCGTTATGGCAATAAACTAAATATTGATGCACTTTTGTCTGTTTTAATTGATATTCTAGATTATAAAAAAAATTTTGAAGAAGTTGAACCAACTGTTCAGCGTATACTGGATGACATTAATTTACCTCTTTATCGTGACTATGATAATGATAACAGCTGTATTATTAATCAGTTGACAAATAGAATCAGATTCCTTAGACTGGATCCTAATGGCCCAAAACTTGGTCGTGTGAGTCCTTGCGCACCACTAACAGAACCTTATTTTACAAGATTTACAGGCAAAGATGGGAAGCAATGGGCACTCGCAAACAATGGATGGATTTGGGGAGGTAATTCTTTAGTTGACTTTGCTTCAAAAAATTCCAAAGCTTATTTGTTAAGGGAGGTAATTGTGTGGGGTGATTGTGTTAAGTTACGCTATGGCTCATGTCCTAATGATTCTCCAAATCTTTGGAAGAGAATGATTGAATACTCAAAGTTTTCAGCCAAACACTTCCACGGATTCCGATTAGATAATTGCCACTCAACCCCACTTCATGTCGCAGAGGCATTATTAGATGCTGCAAGAGAGGTTAACCCTAATTTGTATGTTGTTGCTGAGCTATTCACTGGTTCTGAAGAGTTAGATATTATGTTTGTGAAAAGATTAGGTATTTCTTCTCTTATTAGAGAGGCAATGCAAGCTCATGATGTTGCCGAATTATCAAGGTTATGCCACAAACATGGCGGTAATCCAATTGGCTCCTTCAGATGGCTACCGCTGGACTCCATTGCTTATCCAGTGTACGAGTTTGAACAAAAGAGTAAAGAAAATATAATTAGAAGATCTGAGTTACCAATTCCACAACAAGTTGTTTATCAGGCTCCTCATGCTCTATTCATGGATTGTACCCATGATAATGAAACTCCAGCACAAAAAAGGACTATTGAAGACACCTTGCCTAATGCTGCCTTAGTTGCGTTTTGTTCTTGTGCAACTGGATCTACAGTTGGATTTGACGAAGGGTACCCAAAGCTGCTAGATATTGTTAATGAAACCAGGAAATATACGTACGGTAATGAAGTCGGTATTTCAAAAGTCAAGACAAAGCTAAATTACATAAGAGATGATTTAGCTAGTCAAAGTATTGATGATGCAGATTGTAACGAAATGTATGTTCATCATGAAGGACAATACATTACGATCCAAAGATCAAATGCGCGTACCGGTAAGGGCTACTTCTTAATTGCAAGAACTAAGTTTTGGAAAGATAGTGATCAAAAATTAACACCTGTTGTCCTCGCTGGAACAAATGTTAAATTCGAATTTGCTTATAGCCTAGAATGGGATAGTGAACCACCAGTAAAAGAAGGTAAAGTGTTGCCAATTGGAACTAAGCTTTGTGAATTAAATGCCTTGACAATAAATCATAATGCTGACGAAAATACGACCACTATTTTGTTGCCTGATTATTTTCCACAAGGTTCTATTGCTGTTGTTTCTACCGAAATGCCATTTTGTGATGAAGAATTAGATGACTATGTCAGAAAGGGTGCACTAGAGGCAACTAAAAACTTGAATTTAATTGACATAAATGAAATTCTTTTTAGAAGTGAAGGTGAGGAACGTGACGCTTCTGCTGGTCAAAATGGTGTTTATGATATTCCTGATTATGGTAAGTTGGTTTATTCAGGGATCCAAGGTTGGATTTCCATACTTAAAGGTGTGATCAACAATAATGATTTGGCTCATCCTTTAGCAACGCATTTACGAAACGGTAAATGGGCTTTGGATTATGTTTGTCAAAGATTAAGATATTATGAGTCCAAAGATAATAATATCTCTGAGTTTACTGACTGGATAGAGTCTAGATTTGCCAAAATTAAGGAAGTTCCTTATTTCCTCGTTCCAAGATATTTTGCTCTAGTAATTGGTGTTGCCTACGAAGCTTTAAGATTTAGAGCTTTAAGCTTAATGTCGAAAGAAATCCAGGTCTCAACCGCTTTTGTTCAAAGTTTAGCCTTGGTTTCCATTCAAGTTGTTGGGATGATGAATAACGCCAGCATTAACCCATTGGAAATAATTCCATCGATGGCAGCAGGATTACCTCATTTCAGTTCTGATTTTATGAGATGTTGGGGTAGAGATGTTTTCATTTCCGCCAGAGGATTACTTTTAGCAACTGAAAGATTTGATTCCGCAAGGGATCATATTCTTTGTTTTGGTATGACATTAAAACATGGATTAATTCCGAATTTATTAGGTTCGGGAAAGGAACCAAGATACAATGCTAGGGATGCTGCTTGGTTTTATTTACAGTTTATCCAAGATTACGTAAAAACAGTTCCAAACGGTGAAAACATTTTGAAAGATAAGGTCAGGAGGAGATTTCCATTGGATGATACTTATATTCCATTCAATGATCCTAAATCCTTTACCCATGAAAGTAGTATAGAAGAAATTGTGTACGAAATTTTAAGTCGACACGCAGGAGGCATTCATTATCGTGAAGCAAACGCCGGACCTCAAATTGATTCACAAATGAAGGATGAAGGTTTCAATGTTGATGTTGAAGTTAACTGGCAAACCGGTTTGATTCATGGTGGGAACATTTGGAACTGTGGAACATGGATGGATAAAATGGGAGAATCAGAGAAAGCTGGAAATAAAGGTTACCCTGGCACTCCTAGAGATGGTGCAGCTATAGAAATTAATGGTCTTTTGAAAAGTGCTTTGAGATTTGTCATTGAATTGAATAAAAAAGGTTTGTTCAAATATAATTCTGTTATTACCCAGGATGGCAAAGAAGTATCTTTTCAAGAATGGGATCAACTATTACAAGATAACTTTGAAAGGTGTTTCTATATTCCAGTTGATCCGAACCAGGATGATGCTTATGTTATTGATAAAAACATAGTCAACAGACGTGGAATTTACAAAGATCTTTTTGGAGCTAGTAAGCCATTCCAAGACTATCAATTGAGGGGTAATTTTCCAATTGCAATAGTTGTTGCTCCTGAATTGTTTGATGAAGAGCATGCCTTTGGAGCCATTAAACTGGCAGATGAAGTGCTAAGAGGCCCGGTTGGCTTAAGGACGTTAGATCCAAGTGATTTCAATTACAGACCATACTACCACAATAGTGTTGATAATGATGATTTTGCAACTTCAAAAGGGCGTAATTATCATCAAGGACCAGAGTGGGTTTGGATTTACGGATACTTTATTAGAGCATTTAATAGCTTGAATATGGACAAAACCCAAAATGTTGGTCAACAATTGTGGGAAAGGATGGAAAGACACGTTGAATGGATTGATTCCAGCGTTTGGGCGGGTTTGACGGAATTAACTAATAAAGATGGTAGTTTATGTGATGACTCCAGTCCAACTCAAGCATGGAGTGCATCATGTTTGCTAGATTTGTTTTTCGATAACTGGCAAGGAGAAAATAGAAGCTGGAAAAGTTAAGTAATTTGAGTTTAGTTTATTTATATTAATCAAAAGAGTATATTTATTTGGATAAGCAGCTGATCTGAAATTATTACGTTGGGGTTGACTTTTTTCAATTGTAAATGTCGTTTCAATAATAGCTGGTATATTATACATTCATTTTAGAGTTTAAACTGTAAATGTTTTTATGTAGCAAGCATCACACTCTGAAATTATAGCTGGAATTAATTGAATCACGTTAGAATCCAGTGCCGAAGGAAATGAGATTAGAATATTGCTCATGGCTTGTTAATTGCATGACTGTATTTTTGTTGTATACTTAAATGCTAACAAGCACAAATAATAATAGACAAAACTTCTCCTTTTTACAACAGTAATGTATCATTTTTATATTCATAGCATCAATTATGTTTTGAAGAAGATATGTTTGCTTTATAAAAATATTTAGTAATTTATTTTTAAACAATAGTTTGTCAATTTGGAAACACACAGATTCTTTGGTAGTTTTTTCAAATTTATAAAAAAAATATTACATTTGTCAAATTATGGATTAAATTACATTAAATCAAGTAAAACTTTATTTATCCTCCAGTTAATCATTAGATTAAACTTTATCAATTATCCTAAACCAATAGAATTTGGATTACCTAATTTGAATACATACAGTTACCTAAAGTGTTAATTAAACAATAAGATGTCTACATAAGAGTTATGCTCATGCATAAGATTCACATAAACATCTGATTTACACTATCTCTTATCTAATTAATATCAATTAGGAAATTGTATCCTTTAGGACTACTTTACTTATTGTATTAAAGTTTCACTTGACTAATTTAGGTATTTAGAACCGGAACTACGGTTTATATTCTAATTTACATTTTGTGTATAAAAGGCCTCTATTTTACCTTTTACTTTATAATACTTTCATAATTTATTAATCATTCAGAACATAGTTTAAGACATTATGCTATACTTCTTAAACTATGTGTTGAAATAATAAGAGAAGACACTGAGCATATTTACTATGCCATTCTTAAAAAGAAATGTTCAAGACAATGAAGATTCTTATTATTTATTAGATGATCTAGAATCTAATGTAATCTCTAATATAGAAGGCTGTCCCCACATTTTAATTGATATTAATTAGTATACACTTTTTATTAAAGCAAACTAAATCGTTATTACCGCTATACGGAAATTGTAACACTATGGTCTGAATACCTAAAATTACAAAAAGAAGTATGAAGTAGGTAGTAAAATAACAGCTTTTATCTACAAAACTTAAATTAGAAAATAATCCATAGAATATAGGATTATTCAAGTAAAACTTAAGTGCTCCAAGTAAAGCAGACCTAAAGAATACAATTCTTTAACTGATACAAATGAGACATGAGGATATAGTTTAGGTTTATAATGTCCATTTCACACATGAGCATATCTCACAGATAAGATGTGTTATTTCCTTATTAACACTTTAGGTCACTACATATGCTTGAATAAGGTAATCCAATCTGTTGGTTTAGATTAGCTAATCTGCTTAATCTAAGCACTGATTAGAGTAATATTTGAAGCTAACTTGATCTGGTATAATTCATCATAGTTTGACAGATAATATGTATGAATCGAGCATGGATATGATAACAGTGTTACAATTTCTGTATAGCGGTAATAACGATATTGCTTGCTTAATAAAGAGGTAGAAACTGTCAAAATAAGTGGCAATCAAGTATTACTCAGTTATTAATAAAGATATTTAACGTTGAAATATAAACTAGAACATACATATTTCTAACGTATGATCACCAATATGCAGTATATACAAAGTTAACCATGTAACACTCATAACACGTTAGTGTACATAACAATAAAGAGTTACATGTAAGGTTGAATGTATGAATACAATACATGCATATTGTATTAATACTTCTGAGCAACAGTATACTTGAATCCGTTCCGTTGCTATCATGTCTATTGGAGTAATTATATCTAATTGGTATTTCTCCAATAGAATACAAGCTAATCCTAACTTACACTCTATTTATATAATCAATATTTTACTATAAAAGGAACTACTATTTCCTCTTTATTTAATTACCTTTATATTATTTAAAACAACTAAGATATAGGTTTTTACAATATTCCGTATGCGACTAAAAATTTGTTCTTTATAATTTTGTATCATTCGTCCAGATACATTGACAATTGTGTATCCTTATAAAAATTTTCTACAAACTAAGCAATAAAAAAGTTATTGAATTAAAATAGATTGCATTATAACTCAATAGAAAATTTTGCAATATTTGTTGCTGATTTGAATTGTAAAAAATAAAATATATTGTTTGTAAAACACTGTGCAATGTCAGCCTGATGTGTCGCTCAAGCAAATTTCCATTATCTCTCTTGAATGTACTTGTCGAAAATCTTTCTTGTTACAGTACAAATTCTAATTAGGAGGCACGTTATGATTGGAAAAATAGCAATTTTGTAACGAAGTCTTTTTAAACAATAGCACTTGATAATTTTTTGAATAGTTGCATTCTGTTTTACTAAATTCGCTCACTATTACTGTAAAATTCATTTTGCGTAGGTGTAAATGGTAATTTTGCATAAAAGGTGGTCGCGATTATTTGATTGCTCATTTACAGTTCCAAATTCTCGTATGATGTACAATTCACATGATCCAAAAAATATGAATGCTATAAAAATAAGTTTTCGCACTTTTTTTTTTACTGACAGTAGCACTGCCCAAAGAGACATGTTCCAAAAGAAATAGTTGGGTTAAGATGTCGAACCCTGTGTCAATATACAATATGCTTATTTTACTATGTACAGTTTTTGCATTATCCGTTAAGGCTGTTTGGGTTAATATCGAACGTGATAATTCCACTGTAGTTGATGCTGCCAATATTTTAGGTTGTTTGAGAAATAACGGATTTCCGGAAAACGCAACCATTGCTATTAGTGATTCAAGGGCGCTATGTATTTATAATCAACGTGAATCTATAAATGTTGCAAATGCAAAGAAGGTTGCTGCAAGGTGCTATTGGGACTATGGGTTCAATATCAGTTACATGACTTTCTGGTATGCGGAAATACCTGAAGATTTACGGATTTTGGGTACTTTGGCTGAGATGACAGAAAATTGGAGCCAGTTGCCTAGTTTTGCAAGACAAAGAGTTAGTGAGGTATCAGGTACTGTTGACAGTGGCTTTCACGGTACGAACATTACTTACGTTGAAAATCATGGACAATATGCTAACCACTACAGTACTCTGATGCCGATAAATGAATTGGTTTTGGTTTCAAATCTAGCAATGTTTTTCAATAAATATGTTTAGTAATTAAATCAGTAATCATTTTAACACAAATTAATAGTTACAGTAGGTGCGAGGGGTAGTTGCAGTAGGTGCGAGGGGTAGTTACAGTAGGTGCGAGGGGTAGTTACAGTAGGTGCGAGGGGTAGTTACAGTAGGTGCGAGGGGTAGTTACAGTAGGTGCGAGGGGTAGTTACAGTAGGTGCGAGGGGTAGTTACAGTAGGTGCG
>PPND03000063.1:0-27081 GCA_003708095.3 Saturnispora dispora | reverse complement strand
TTTAGAACCGGAACTACGGTTTATATTCTAATTTACATTTTGTGTATAAAAGGCCTCTATTTTACCTTTTACTTTATAATACTTTCATAATTTATTAATCATTCAGAACATAGTTTAAGAATAAACTCTGGATTTATCACAAGAAGAGATAGAAATAGATAAACAAACCGGGGCTTAGTAGATAAGAGTGCTTATCTAGATAGCCGCCAGCTGCTTAGTCTAAAGTAGAAACATATAAAAAGCTTCCAAAATACCCCTGCTCATCATATCTATATTTATAAGAGGATTAACTTTTATATTAGTTAAAACTGATACCAATTCCTACAAACAACCTAACGGGTCTTTGTAACATGCCCTGTTGGAGATTCAAAAGATTAAATGAGCATTTTGGATGAAACATCCAAAGGTATAAGATAAGAGGTAGAAATGATTGGTACGGAAACTCAGATAGACTAAAGGGTAATTAATTGCTACGCCTCGAATAAGAAACAAGAGCCTTTGATATAAGATAATATAAAGGGGCTTAATGATTCAGACGAACTGTCTGATTTTTATCATCCATAAGAGAGTTGTAAAATGGCAAATACCCTCTACTATTTATACTAGCTTTGAATATAATTGATAAGCTTGTTATACGTTTTCTATAAAGTATAGTTACTACATACATGTCAAATATTTACGTTTACGGGACTCGATATATACCTAATTAGGCCAGGTAAACATTTTCAGCTCACAGTTTGCTTTAATCCAAATATCCATAGAAGAGTGAGCCTTCGCTCTTCTCTAATAATCTATATATAATAGTGTATATAGTATGTCAAATTATGAACTAAATTACATCGAATCAATTAAAACTTCATTTATGCATCCAGTTAATCGTCAGATTAAACCTTATCAATTATCTTAAGCCAATGCAAGTTGGATTACCTAATTTGAATACATACAGTTACCAAAAAAGCTAATTGGACAATAAGGTGTCTTTTATAAGAGTTATGCTAATGCATTAGACTCACATAAACAACTGATTAACATTATCTCTTATCTAATTATTATCAATTAGAAAACTGTATCCTTTAGGACTACTTTACTTATTGTATTAAAGTTTCACTTGACTAATTTAGCTAATTTAGAACCAGAACTACGGTTCATATTTTAATTTACATTTTGTGTATAAAAGAGCTTTATTTTTCCTTCTATTTTATATTCCTTTTATAATGTACTAATAATTCAGAATATGGTTTAAGATATTTGACAAAAATAAAATAAATAAACTCCATAGTCATTAATGTACAATAACATATATCATTTTAGATAACGGTTGAGTTCTGTACTTTGAGTTTGTTATGATATAATTGAAAAATTCAAGAACACAATACATTTAGGTTAAGAGCATATAATCTCTCTCTATAATATTCAGAAACATAATCACAGTTACTGTTTTTGGTAATTCCTTTTGATAACGTTTACATGATAGAATGATATAGAAATTATTATATTGACTATAAAGAAGGCATTGAATCTACTTTATAGTTTAGACTTTTAGTCCACATCAACAATGCAATTTATCTACTAATTCCGTTACTGCTCAAGCATTCTACAAATTTTTAGCAGGTTGAAGAGCTCAAATGCCAGAAAGTTATCAGTAAATTTTGCTGAAACATACAGGACAACAAATAGTTTAGCATATGCCGCTGTCTAAATCCTCTGATGCTAATACTAGTTGAAGTTTGCGTTCATCTCATCCTGTTTTTACAAATTAAGTAGAACAAATGTATTCAGAAAGTGTGATGGTTGAACAGTATAAAAAATGGTTGCTCAACGTTACCTATTAACGTACAAAATACTCTATTTGTATCATTTAATGAGTTTATCACATCTAACACTATACAAATAATCATCACCCCAAATTACTTGAAAATATATATTTTCATGAACAAATAGTCAGGCAATATATGAATGTTTAGGGTTACAATTCAGATGACCTGTAAATTTTAGTATACTTCAGGCTTGTTATACGAGAAAGGTACTTCATCAAGCAAACGTATCATTCTAATATACTGCATTTCTACTAGCAATTGCTAAAGCTTTTATTTTAATGCTGACCAGTTTTTCTACTATTATCATGAAGCATATAGATAAGCAATTTTTGCAAGTTTATTAAAACTAAAAAGCTGAGTGTTTGAGCTTGTGAGAGTCCAAAAATAGTGATATGCTATTCTCCTATTAACACAAGGATCATTTATGCTTAAATTAAGTAAATGTATAACAGGAAACAAATCAAATAAACGTTCAGTATGTAGTTTATTCATATCTCAAATTATCCACACCATTTTCCCGAGTTGGTGATGCAATAGAGTCTAAAAATATAAAGTCATCAACGTCTGACATATTTATTTATATATGTATGCACTGCATTTCAAATAGACCACTTTTTGCGAAGGTCAATCACTAAATTTCTAATACATAACGTCAACAAAAATTTAATAAATTGTTACCAGTTGGTTATCCATTTGTCATATGCGTCTAGCGGAATTACTTTACTCTTGTAGCATGAATATATGCATAGTCTACTCTTTGCTTCGTTTGAAGGTCGAGTTGCATTTCGCATGGTTGTATAGTTTTCAATCTACATTTAGCACTCTCGTTGGTGTACATTCTAAAGTTTTGAAGAAGCAAGAATAGCACACATTACCCAGATATTATGCGTACAGACTACCTCTGCTTTTAGAATCAAGAAACGCTCTGTGTTGTGGAATCTTTCCACCCTACGTACAAAGTTTCCGCTTACCTAGTTTTATCATCTTAGTATAATATGTAACCGTTCATGAAGCGATCATCATGCTGATTTTCTTGACTTTCTGTTAAAATTAGGAACCTAAGGTATGTCAAAATTTACTTTTCGTTTATATATGTAACTGGGGCATGAAGCACACTCGTTTACTGAACAAAACGGGATGCGATTAATCCAGGTTGATTTCTATACGGCAATCAAAGCAAAAAAGCTATACCCGATCCAAAACTATAGATTCGTCGTTGCACGTCCCACCCAGGAAGCCACCACGAAGGAAGCAAAAAGGATAAAACGCTACTAGATGTTCTTGATCATTAGCAAGATGAGAAAACCTCAAAATGCTGATTGCTGACGAAAGAAAGAAGAATCAAGAACAAGGATAAAATTTATCACCAACGAAAAATTTTTATGTTTTGCGAAAGAGGGCACAAAAGCAAAGAAGCTAAAGTATCGCAATACGGGTTTTGATCTTTTCTTGGACTAACGAAAATGGGATCAGTTTCAGACATTGAAGAGGCTACAAATGCTGGTAATGTAGTGGATGTCAGTATGGATGCGGATGAAGATTATGCTCATAATGATGAAGAAGGAGAGCAAGAAAATGATGATGATTTGAACAATATGGATTCTGCAATGGATATTGATATAGAGGACGATGAAGAAGACTTAGAAGATGAAGATAACGAAGAAGAATACACACCAATTGAGAACTCCAACAATCCTAACGACGAAAATAACGAAGAAGACGAAGAGACTCCCAAAAATAATGATAACAACAACACCAAATCAAAGAGTAGTAAGGGCACAAAATCCAACCTCACAGGGAAAAGAGGTAGGCCTAGATTAAAGGAAGTTGACGAGTTGCCAGAGGATTACGAAATTGCTGACGATGAGATTATAACCCCAGATGACGCCAAAGGTGATTTGAAAATCGATGGAATGGGCAATTTGAAGGGTGGAAGACAGTTCAGAGTAAAGAGTTTTAAGCTCCCTGGCAAGGGTGACAAGAAATACGCCATCAGTACCGATGTTGCCAGATCAGTTGGTTATAGGGACTCGTATTTTTTGTTTCAGAGGCATCTCCGCTTATTTAGAGTCACTTTAACTGAAGAGATGAAAATGGAATTGATAGCCACTGGTATTTTACCTACGCAATTCAAAACAAGACAGGCTTATCTGGTGGCTGTGAGATCAACTTTCAAAGAATTTGGTGCAAAGGTCATTGTTAATGGAAAACAAATAATTGATGATTACTATGAAGATGCTGCTAGAGCAGCAGGTGCCATTGAAGGTGCACCTGTTTCGCTAAATACAGAATTCTACTCCACTCCTACAAACTCTAACCCAGCATTGATTGACAAGCAAAGGAACCTGACTGTTTTGGTCAGCAATAACGTCGTTAGTGATGGTGAAATCAGCTGGATGCATGATCATGCCATTAAAACCCGTCAATTTGAATCGATGATGTTATTTGATAGATCAGAAGCTCTGAAAGGTAAGGTTCAACGGGATGTTTACACCGGGCTCAACTTTGTTCCTGATTTTACTCAACCTACAAGGGCACATTGGGAAAAGATTAGCGACGACTCTAGCAACATGACTGTGGAGACTATTCTCATAGGTAATAACGTTCAAAAAACAGGATTGGCTTCTGTGCCGACTGAAATCTTCGATGACTGTGTCGATGAGGAGACCAGAGCCGCCATTTTACAACAACAAGAATATGAACAAGTTTAATTGTATATCTATATTCCATTGTATATTAATATTGTTAACCATAAAATGCAAGTTGGTCTCTTTAACTTGCTTTGGTACTTTTAAATTGACGCTTGAGTCATTGTAATGTAGTGCCGGTAGCCATATCCACTTTTTTGAGTGGGCACTTTGAGCCATATTTTTGAGGCGCTTGATGATTCTAATAAAGATATTATTGGTAGGTAGTTTGACAATAGCGTAGAGTCATATAAAGCAACTTTCATTTGCAGCCAATTGTCTGCTCTTCCATTCAATATATTTATTAGTACTGAGAAAAGTTCTTTTCATTAGCATCTTGACCTCTCTCTACAGTATTATTTTCAAACTAATTTATGAAGTCAGAAGAACTCAAGTCCTTTTCAACAAGTGAGGAGAAGCTAAGTTCATTCCAGTCAGTGGTGTCTGGGTCTCTTTCTGGGCTAATTGTGAGGTTTGTTATTGCACCTATCGATATTGTCAAAATTAGGCTTCAGTTGCATCCAGACTCTGTTCGGTATTCAGGTGTTTTCTCAACTATCAGAACCATTTACACCAATGAAGGAATTCGTGCATTTTGGAAGGGTAATGTACCTGCCGCAATGATGTACATCATATATGGTGGGGCTCAATTTTGGGCTTATAACAACATGCTGAAAACTTGGGAATCGTTTACACCTAAACCATATTCTGAAAACACAATACTGAAAAATATGACAATTGGTTTCACTGCTGGCCTCTTTGCTACAGGATCGTCTTATCCATTTGATCTGTTGAGAACAAGACTTGCTTCTAACGATGGCCAGGCGTTCCGATCGCTTTTGTTCGAAATCAAAAGCATATGGAAGGAAAAAGGAGTCAAGGGGTTCTTTGGGGGTTGTTTGGTCAGTATGTTTTACGTTGGTGGAATGACAGGCATCAGTTTTGGTGCGTATTCGACTATAATGCGCATTGGAGAGTCCGACGATTGGGGTAAAATCTCATTATCATCAATCGCAGGTGTCTCAGCTGGTACAATCAGTAAAGTTTGCGTTTATCCATTAGATATGATTAAAAGGCGTCTTCAAATGATTAAATCTGGTAACAGTGATTTACTAATCCAATCCTCGAATATTAAAAGCAGTGGTAACATTTCAGCATTCGAAATTGCCAAGAGTATTTTGAAAAACTACGGTGTTAAGGGACTTTATAGAGGATTGACACCTTCGTTAATTAAAAGTGTGCCAGCAACTGCAACTTCTCTCTGGTGTTTTGAGTTCTTTTCTACTTGTTTCAGAGAATATAACCATAAGATGTCCTCGGAATGATTTGGTATTTTTTCCTTTTTATAGATATCGTGTAAATAAGCTGTACTTTATATAAACTATTTTCTTCATTACATAATATTACTTTTGATTTGTTGCTTTTTTCAGAAGTTATATAACCAATTGCATTAGTACGACCACCCTGACAAGAATGAGTTTTGTTCTTCACTTTCATCTTGTTTAGCCAACAATGAGGTCCACTGCTCAAATTCAAGACCAATTTCACCTTTCAATTTTTTAGTTGATTCTTGTTCCAAAAGCTTACTGTAACTCCAGTAGTAAAAATCTTCCATGTTATATCTTTGTTTATAAAACACTTGTGTGAAGATCTTGACCAACGAGGAAACATTTGGATGATAATGATTCAATAAAGTAGACATTTCCCAAAGCGATGAACCAAGGGCATTAGCTTTAGAAGGCTCAGGCTCATTAGGATTGTAAGGATCAACATAATTGACATCTGAAGTTTGTGTATGAATTAATAACATACATGTTGGATGCAATTTCAACAAGTTGTAAATGAAGGGGACACAACATATGATACCTGAAGGTGGAGCCGATAAACATAGTCTTGCTAATCTTTTAATGAAACTTGCAACTGTTGAAGCTGGTAGATGCGTCGAGCTCATGAATAACTCTAGTAATCTAAAAAATCTGGCACTTTGTTCTATGTGTAAAAAGTCTGGTGTTAAAACAGCATATAGATTTTTGTAAAAATCTGGATATTCCAAGTTATTGTTCTTCATTAATTCCCATAAACCATTCAATGCCAAAATTGAAAGTGTAACCTGCCTTTTCTCAATACCATATGCGTATATACTGGAAAGAAAGTCTAACAACCTTTGCGGTTCATTCATGTATGGAATGATTCGCTTGTGAAGAATGTTTAAAATACCTTGATATTCTTTTATACCCATTGGTAACGAAATTAATTTAATCATAAATTTCTCAAAATTTAAGTTGAAATAATTGATTGCATATATAGTATTTTTTTCAGCATTTGTGGCCCAAAGATCCATGTCTAAGATTGTATCTTCAGATTCATATAGCTCATTCAGTTTTAGAATTGTCAATATTTTTGATATAATCAATTTCAGCTCATGCTCATTCTCTTTATCCACATCTTCAGTAATTGATTCTTTCATGATGAAAAAAAAGTAGTACTTAAGATCCCAGTATTTGTTGAAAAACATCTCTTGGAACTCCAGCAACAAATAATCATCAATTGTGAAATCGCTTTCGTTGATACTCGACACACTTCCACTTGTCAATAATGCCATTATAATATTTTTATACAGATTAACAGGGAAGTATGGCTGACCTTTTTCAAATCCATTGTGAATCGATTCATTACGAATAAATTTCATTAAAACTTCAAGTATATCCAATTTCACACTGGCAACTGTGTCATTCTCTGTTTCCATCGACCAAATCTTGAATAGTAGGTTTTGAAACTCTTCGTATTTGCCTATAATCCACTTCGAGACTGTTCTTTGGTTCTCTGATTCGGATTTAGTGATTCGCAAATACCTTTTGCTACAAAAAGTGGCAAAAACTTCATAAAGTTCATTGACAACAACTCTTATAAGTACCATGTTTGATTCATTCATCTGCTTTGAAAGTGATTTAAGGCATTTTAACAATTTTGTTAACTGATTGTAGTTTGTTGGAGATTTTTCAATAGCATGGCGTATTTCTTTGATTTCTTTTGCGGACATGAAGCTTTTTCTCTTTTTCACCATGACCCCTTCAGGTTTACTGCTTTCCTTCTTCTTTGCACTAACCATAAATATCTATCAACTTTACAAAGAAAGACCTATATATCAAATTTTTTTTTTCAGATTCAAATTTTTTTCATCAGCACAGCCGGTATTTTGTCACTTTTATTCATCACTTTTATCTATAAATTAATTGAAATGCAGTGAATTGGTGAACATAGATGAAGCTAATGCTTTAGATGACACTGATTTTGTATACTCACTGTTAAATCAACTTTATTGGCTGCCAGAAACTGAATTTCAGAGGCGCAATGCTTTTTCTATGAAAAGTTTATTGCAATATCCATCTCTCAGATTTACGATTGAATTTTTACTATTTTAGACAGCTACATGATTGTAAACACCTCCTTTAACGTTTAGTCGACATTGATTTCTGGGATTTCAAAATCAGAGCCGATATCTTCGTCTTCTGACACCGGCAAAGAAACCTCCTCATTTGTTTTTGAGGAATTGTCATCTACAGCAGGAATCAAAGACTCGAATACAACGCTTTTCATCTTTTCAACACTTTCTTGGTTATCAGCACTGACTATTAAATTAGTGTATTGGGTCTCAACTTTGATTTTCTTATCTTTCACTTCAACTTTTTCGTCTTCGAACTTCCTCTTCAAATCACTCCCAATATCAATCAATTCAAGTTCGACTTCGTCGCTTGCCTTTTCCTCCACAACTTCTTCTTCAGTTCTTTCTTCTTCTTCTTCTTCTTCTTCTTCTTCTTCTTCTTTTTGGCCTTCTACTTCTCTTCTTGATAAAACACCTAGTTGTGGAATCAGAGGTAATCTTGGGTTCATTAGTAAACTGATGATCTCACTTTGGCTGCCCTCTAAAAGAGAAACAATCATTGGATAAGCACTAATTGAACCTTTTGATTTACCAGGATAAAGTGTAATGTACTCTAATAACTTCTTATCTTGTTCTAATCCACCATTCAATGCATCCAAAATAGACCATCTAACAATTGCGTTCAGCTTACCAGTGCTCAAGTCGCATTTAGTAACTAAAATCTTGAAAAGATCTCTAATAATAGCCATAATGTTTTTACTGGTGTACTCTAAAAATGATTTTGGTGCTGAAAGGTAATCCGAAAACGAAATTGTAGACTTTTTACCGTTTTTCTTTTTTGATGATTGTTGCTGTAATGAAGCAGAAGATGGTGCACCTGCAGTAGGAATTGATGCAGGATTTGGCAGCTGAAATGATTCAGTGAGGATAAAAGATGAGTCAATAATACGTGTTAGAATTGACATATCAGACCATCTTTCAGTTAAGTTCAAGCACTTTAATGTCAAATCAATGATTAGACTAATGTTGTCTTTTGATTTTAGTAACAAAGCCTTGTTAACATGAAGCTTACCATTTTTAGCAACAACAGGAATCGAGGAATCTAATGTTGCTAGAATATCATACATATGAGGGTACATATCGGCAGAAAATATTGTGGTAAAGTTAATTAGCGCCTTTAGTGAAGCATATTGAATACTGAGAAGAGAATCATTAATGGCATTATGAAGTTCTTCACCTCTAACACTAGCTTGAATGCTTGTCAGTGTTGGTAAATTTACCAACAAGGTTGTTAAAGAGATTAAATCACCAATTGGAACAGCAACAGTATTAGGTGTAGGAATTTCAAGTTGAGCTTGAATCAAAAGTAACAACAAACTAATTCTATCAGAAGCTTGTCGAATACTCAATGCGTTTTCGTTGACATCGATGTCCAAAATTCCAAATAGATATTTATGATTGTTTCCCTTTTGAGTTTCAGATGCTGAAAGCTGCATTTTACCTGTGTACACTGGATTTGATTCCAAATCGAGTAAAGATTCATACAACGTTAAAACAGAACGTAGTTCGACAATCAAGTCGTTCATTCTTTGGCTCCATTGTTCAGAAATGTCTGTTCTTGATAAGTTGAAAGATAATAATGCTAAGCATTTTAAGGAGTTGGTTAAAACTGATGGGCTCAATTTGTTAATATTTTCGCCACTAGCTAAAATAGTTAATAACTCCTTTTCTAATTTAGCTCCAAACGGTCTAAACGTATTTGAATGGCACAAAATCAACTTATACAAGACAGGAATGACTTCGTTAGGTAAAATTTTGACTAATTCTATTAGTGCACTAATTATACCGCTGATTTTGGGAGTCAAAACTTCACGAGTGAGGTTAGCCTTTCCTCTAATTCTATCCATAGTGAAATCAAGACTCTCTACTGTAGCTTTCAAGCAAATCAAGTTTTGTTGTGTAGGATTTAGCTCGTTTTCAATGAAACATTTAGACTCCAAAATCTTAATTAAACCAGCAATGCAGTTTGTGATATGACTGGTATTGAGCAAAAGCGCAGGGTGACGAACTACCAGCTGAAACAATCTGGTAGCTCTCCATCTAATATGTGTGTGGTTAGAACGTAATAAGGTAGTGATCCTTGTCAGAAGGGTCACTTGCTCAACGTTAGAAGCGTTTGAAATGAGATCAAAATCGCACAAAATTTCACCTATAAAACTAAGTGGTACTGAGTCAATTGTTTGATCATTAAGCAAGTTCAATAGCACATTCATCTTGCTAAATAAAGTAACTGTTAACGTCTCTTACTGATAAAAAAGGAAGGATTGAAAAATTTTTATATCAAGAGAAAAAAATCTACTAAAAACTAAAAATTGATCTTTCTTCTTTAGTGAAGTACTGCAATTTGTGCTTTAACATAACAATGCACATTTTACTGAACGAAAACACCACTAATGATTCTTTCATTACTTACATTAATTCTGGTGTGAAATTACATTGTGCTATAACAGGTCCTGTTGATGTAAGTCGAACCAAATTTGAAGATCCATCAAAACCATATTTTGATATTAGTATAATACCATCCACAGGCGTTTCAGCAACACAAGAAGTTGCACTGGGATCTCAATTAAGTAAAATTTTACATGAAGTTGTCGATCTGAGGTTTTATGCAAGAAAGCAGCTAACTGTTACGGTTCAAATAAGTGATCAACCAAAGGACGAATGGAACACGTTATTGGTCGACGTTGTCAACGGTGTATACTTGGCCTGCTTAAAAGCGGGAATCAAACTTTCTTGTAGCTTTTGGGGTTCTAAAATTGTAATCAATAATCACAGAACAGCAACTTCAAAACTTTCAGATAGTGATGCCATCAGCAGTGTGCATAGGGCTATCTGGGGTATCAAAAATGGTGTTTTAGATCAGCTTGTGTTTCTTGACTCCAATGGAGAGTTTGAAGAAAGTGATGTCTGGAATATTTTAGATGCATCAGGAAAAACAGTCGAAAGTGACATTGATGAGGTAAGGGACATAGTTAAAGCCCAAGTTGCCAAAGAATTTATATTCAAATGATATATCCTTTTTTGAACATGTCAATATATTACATTAAAATCTAAATTAAATAAATGTTCAACAAAAACATTATTAATGAGTGTATAATAATAATCCTTTAGCTACAATCTAAATCTATAACTTCAACTTTTCCAAGTTGGTAATGGTTGCTTCCAAACCTTCTATCTCCGCTGTGGTCTTACCCAAGTTTTCTTGGTTTTTGGCTTTAGCAACGTCGGATGCCTTGGCCTCATAATCTGGTGCGCTTAAAACCTTTTCTAAATTCTTTAATGAGCCGAAAGCCTTGACTAACTTTTTGTTATATTTAGCAATTTCATTGTCAATGTCAATCATACCCTTAACCAAAAGATGAACATTAACATTTGGAATGACAGCAGTTAACACACATCCAGATGGAATGTCTCCAACATTTGGAACAACAGAAACAGAATCAACTGCCTTGATTAGAGAAACAATAGAGTCCTTTTGAGAGTCAGCAATCTTATGCAATTCTGGTTTAGTAGCTTCGATAAAAACTTGACCGTTCTTGGTAATACCATATTGAGCCAAAAGAGATCTAGCACCCTTGGTGATTTCCAAAACTAGCTCATAAGAGTCACAGGCATTTTGGTTGTCATACTCAGAAACATAAGCTGGATATGATGCCTTAATGATGGTTGGAATAGATTCCTCAGTATGACGACGTGGTAAACGTTGCCACATTTCTTCTGTAATGAATGGCATAAATGGATGAATTAATTTTAATGCACCATCGATACAAGTGTACAAGGTATCTCTAACAGACTTTTGTTGTTCTTCATTACCTTCAGTAATCAAATACTTAGAGTTTTCAATGTAAACGTCACAGAAATCATAAAGCCAGAAATTGTAAATTGAAGAAGTGGCTTCATAAAAGTCTCTAGCTTCCATAGCTCTGTTGACCGTTTCAGAGGTCTTAGTTAGCTTATGTAAAATCCATTGCTCAACTAACGACTCTTTACCAGATAAACCAGCCTTGGCAGGTGGAACATAGTTCTCACCTAATCTCATCATAACGAATTTGGTAGCTTGGAAAATCTTGTTACAGAACTTTCTGTAACCAGCGACACGCAAAATATCTAAGTTGATGTCACGTCCACCGGTAGTATAAGCACATAAGGCAAATCTTAAAGCATCTGTACCACACTGAGGAATACCGTCTGGGTAAGATTCCTTTTGACCAAGTTTGGCTTTTTCAATTTCCTTCTGATCGATGTTACCAGCATACAATTGTTTATGTAAATCTTCCAAGCTGATACCATTGATAACATCGGATGGATCAATAACATTACCAAGTGATTTAGACATTTTCCTACCTTGGGCATCTCTTACCAAAGAATGACAGAAGACTTCTTTAAATGGAATATCGCCAGTAAGCTTTATACCAAGTAAGATCATTCTAGAAACCCAGAAGAACAAGATATCCCAACCAGTTTCTAGCATAGACATTGGATAAAATTGTTCCATATCTTTGGTCTTTTCTGGCCAACCAAGAGTAGAAAATGGCCACAAACCAGAAGAAAACCAAGTGTCTAAAACATCTTCATCTTGATGTAAGGTAAACTTTTGACCACAGAATAACGCACTAGCTTTTTCTTGAGCCTCTTCCAAGTTACGACCAGCAACCCAGTATTCTCTATTATTTCTGTCAGCTTCGGTAGTTTCACCTTCGATTTCAACGAAATAGACAGGACATCTGTGACCCCACCATAATTGTCTGGAGATACACCAATCTTGAATATTTTCCATCCATCTATAAAACTCCTTTTCAGAGGATTCAGGTTGAATGTTAATCTTTCCTTCCTTAACAGCCTTGATCGCTTCTTGTGCCATGTCTTTTTGAGCAACCCACCATTGTGGTTTCAAGTAAGGTTCAATAACATCACCAGATCTAGAACATATTGGTAAGGTCATTTCATTACCTTCTTGTGAAACTAACAAGCCCTTTTCTTGCAATTTGTCAATAACGATCTGTCTAGCATCAAATCTCTTGATACCTTCATATTCACCACAATTTTCGTTCAAAAGACCGTCGTCCGTGAAAATATTAACAAATTCCAAATTATTTCTCTTACCAGTTTGGTAATCGTTGAAATCGTGACCTGGAGTAATTTTGACAGCACCTGTACCAAATTCCATGTCAACAGCTTCAGCATCCGTGATGATAGGAATTTCTTTGTCAGTGAATGGATGTTTAACAAATTTACCGTGCAAGTGTTTGTATCTGGAATCTTCCGGATGAACTGCAACACCAGTATCACCAAAGATAGTTTCAGGACGAGTGGTTGCAACAACCAACTTCTCGTCAGAGCCAACAACAGGGTAAGCAAATGAAGTGAGAACACCAAATTGAATTTTTTTATCATAACCAGGAACAGAAAGCATGGTATGTGGAGGCACCGATTTGTTATCGACTTCTAAGTTAGAAAGAGCAGTGTTTAACTTGACAGACCAGTTAACTAATCTGAGGTCTCTGTAGATAGTGCCATCCTCAAAAAGTCTAACAAAAGCTTCAGTGACAGCCTTTGAACGAGATTCATCCAGTGTGAAAGCTTCCCTAGTCCAGTCATAAGATGCACCCATCTTTTGGAATTGTCCCTTGATTCTTTGTTGGTAGGAGTCTTTCCATTCCCAAATCTTTTCAAGGAATGCTTCACGGCCATAATCGTGTCTTGTTTTCTTTTCCTTAGCCCACACATTCTTTTCAACAACAGACTGAGTAGCAATACCAGCGTGGTCAAAACCAGGAACGTACAGAACGGTTTTACCCTTCATTCTATAGTATCTGACAAGTGTGTCTTGAATAGAAACGGTCAAAGCATGTCCGATATGAAGCGCACCAGTGACATTTGGAGGTGGAGCAGGTATTACAAACGCACCTTCGGGCTTAATTTCGCCATCCTTAGTAAATTCAGGTTCAAAGAACCCTGATTTGACCCACCACTTGTACCATGAGGATTCAACTGCTGCAGGGTTGTAAGCAGAGAAAGAAGGGTCATCTAATGGGACCAAAATCTTCTTTTCACCAGGAACAGTCTTGTCAACATACTCAACAACTTCAGCGACTGGCTTTTGTTGCTTGGCCTTCTTCTCCTTGTTCTTTGCAGCATTAGCAGCTAAAGCAGCTTGCTTGGCCTTCTTGGCTTCGAATTTTGCAAGCTTTTCAGCCTTCTTTTTCTCCTTCTCGATTTCCTTAGCTGTCTTTTCACGTACTTCAGACATGGTGCGTATAAATCGATGCGTAGAACCTGTTACTCTTCGTAAAGGTAGCATTAAATGGCAAACTTTTATTGAGTCACTTTTTTTTACTCAAAATTTCTCTGAAAAGTTACAAGAAGAAAAAACAATACACGGAAATGTGTCACCAGGTGCACGGGTTTTCAGGAGTAATAACTGTTGTTTGACCAGTTGAGATGAATAGAGAGCTATTATTACTTGTTGGAAAGTATTGGAAGGACTTTAGTACCATTGTTTCAGTTAAGAATACGAATTTTCCGTCACTTTTGATCAATATTTTCACCAAATGCCAGAATAGTGGCCAGTTCCATGACTATATCAAGGCTGTAGAAGACGTCCCAGCGCATTTGAAACTTGCTTTAATGATGTCTGCTTCTTTTATCACAGAGGGAAGAGATATAGATTTTAAGGATGGCCTAAGAATCGTTGAATTGGCCAAAGAGCTGTCAGGGAAAGCAGAGTTAGACTCGCAATCGATAAAAGAGACAATATCTAGGGCACCCAATCTTTGTGCATTGTTAGGTAAGGATTTAGCAGCACAGGTATTGTCGCAGATCAATTTAGAAACACTTTGCAAAGTTCCACCAGCCAACTTGCCTAACAAAGTGCCACTGCTAGAAGAGTCTGATTTGATCAGAAACTTTTCACCTAACGAAAGGCAAGCTATACGGCAGTTCTGCTCCAAGGCAATTCTATGTGCCCGATTGGATGTTCAGTTACAGAGAGACGATCAGCTCGGGCGGAAATGGAGATCGGAAATTGAAGAACGACTTAACAAGTTCAAAAAGGCGCCAGAGGCCAAGGCAATTAGACCGCTGGCGGTCCCGTTGGAAACTAAGTCTAAGAAGAGAGGTGGTCGGAGACAGAGAAAGATGAAGGAACGCCTACAGATGAGTCAGGTTGAGAAACTGCAGAATAGAGTTGTTTTTGGTGAAAGAGAAACGACAAAAATCGTTGGAGATGAAGAGATTGGAATGGGTTTGCTTGACCGTAAAAGGGTTCAAAGCGTTCGCACTATTGCCAAACCTACAAGAGAGCCTCAGAAAGTTAACGATACTACCAATGACGACTTTGAAAGTGATTTGTTGCAGTTTCTATAGATCAAAACGCCCAAAGAGGCAAAACGTCAACAAAAATTTAATTGTCTTTTGTTAACACTACTTTCTTTATAACATCCCTATAGAGAGATGTCTTTTATAGGTAATATATTCAACAAGAAAGATGTTGACGACTTGTCCAAAGATGTAGGATCATTGAGTTTCACTCAAAGTCCCAGAAGAAACCAGGACGCTATGTCAATCTCCTCGAATTCGCCAACAAGATCGCCAGTTAATAAAGAAAACAAGTACCCAAACACGCCTCAAAAGTATGTTAACAATAACGCTCTGTTTGGTGCATCGAGACTTGATAGGGAGTTCTTTACAAAGGCTAACACAGCCAAAACAAAGAGACTAGTGACTGTGTGTCAAATGTATTTTCTGGATTACTACTGTGACATGTTTGACTACGTTATCACAAGACGTCAGAGGATCAATCAAGTTGAACAGAAACTCAACATATCAGCGACCTCTCAAGATGAAAAAGCAGCTGCTTGGATGGACTACACGCTTAGGGAAAGATCATTTCTTAGAAAACGCAGAATTAAGCCTAAAAATAAAGATTTTAATATTATCACACAAGTTGGTCAAGGTGGTTACGGTCAGGTTTTCCTGGCTAGAAAGAAAGATACAAAGGAGATATGTGCTTTGAAGGTTCTAAACAAGAGGTTGCTTTCCAGAACAGACGAAACAAGACACGTATTGACAGAGCGTGATATTTTAACTAATACTCGTTCTGAATGGCTTGTAAAGTTATACTATGCTTTCCAGGACGTTGAAAATGTTTACATGGCAATGGAATTTGTCCCTGGTGGTGATTTCAGAACACTTTTAAACAACGCTGGTTGTTTGATTCCCCAACATGCTAGATTTTACATTTCGGAAATGTTTGCTGCCGTCAACTCACTTCATGAACTAGGCTACACACATCGTGATCTCAAGCCAGAGAATTTTCTTATTGATGCTCGTGGTCATATAAAGTTGACAGATTTTGGTCTCGCTGCTGGTACTGTTTCTACTGAGCGTATTGAATCTATGAAATTACGTCTTAATCAAGTCAAAGACCTTGAATTTCACCAAGCACAAGATCGTTCTGTTTCAGAAAGACAGAGACTGTATAGGTCACTGCGTTCGAATGATATCCACTATGCCAATTCTGTTGTTGGATCGCCAGATTACATGGCTTTGGAAGTGCTGGAAGGTAAACCGTATGACTATACTGTAGATTACTGGTCTTTAGGTTGCATGTTATTCGAAACAATTTTGAGTTATACTCCATTTTCGGGTAAATCATCTGATGAAACATATGCAAACCTAAAGAGATGGAGACAAGTTCTTCGTTGTCCACGTTATGATGATGGTAAGCCTGTATTTTCTGACAGGACATGGCATTTGATCACAAAATTAGTTGCAGCTCCAAATGAAAGGCTACGTTCCTTTAAACAAATTATGTCGCAACCATATTTCGCTGAAGTTGATTGGATCAACTTGAGAAATACAATTCCGCCTTTCACTCCACAATTAGACGATGATGAGGATGCAGGCTATTTTGATGATTTTACAAATGAAGCTGATATGGCTAAATATAAAGACGTCATGGCAAAACGTGCTCATGATGAGCACCTTGCAAATGGCACGATTGGAGTTGGTAAATTTGTTGGTTTTACTTTCAAGCATAGAGATGGTAAGAATGTTGGCAAGGATGGAATTTTGGATTCCATTATGATTGATCTTGATTCTAGTAACTCTAGACCTTTTGATACCTTATACTGAAAAATAATGCTTCTTAAAAGTATCACATTCACTTTGCTCAAATTCAATACCCCTCACGCAATTTTTCCAATTGACTTTATTTTTTTGATTGATTAAAACCGCTATGGTTTTACGTGCAAAGAGGTTGTCAACATGTTCTGTTTCCTGTAAAGCTAATAGAAATCTTGTTAATCCCTTTTCATCATTCAAACCAAAATATATATAAGGTTTACTATTAACGATATTCCAAAAGTTTTTCAAATCGCTATTCGGCTCGAATTTGTATAAATCAGATCTACTTTTATTCAACCCCTTTTTTCTAGATACCTTTATATCGTAATCAATTTGATTTTTGATAGTTTTTTCCAACGCTGCTGCTTGTGACTTTAAAATCGGTAAAAACTGTAAATGTGCATGAACCTGATCTTTGTTACTAGTTTGCCACGTTACCATCGCAAACGACTTTGAATTCTTAATTGTTGACTGAGTAGAAGTAAACATGCGAGTAAGAGTCTTTTCATAGATTTTGTATTGTTTGTAAAAAGGTGAGTCTTCTAAAGGTTTTGGAAGTATTGGAGAATGTTCAATTGGGACAATCATTCCATGCCCAATAAAGCCTTTGCCGTTATCCAATCCTAAGGGCCCCTTTGTAATTGAAAGATAAGCATTTGGTGACTTATCCACTATCAATTGCGTTTCAAATTCAGGATTAGTGGGACAGAGAAAACACTCCTCAGATGTTATGGTATGAAGTCGTTTTTTGACAGGATTTTGATCAAAAGCAGCGTTTCTCTTCTTCGTCTGTATTAAAGGGGTTGTAGATATTGATGAACTGTCATCTTCAAAAGGTAAAGAAAAGGCATAAAACCATCTGCCTGTACCTTTCTTGGCCAAACTAATGAATCTGCACACCCTTCCATCAATATTGAAAGGTTGGCGTTCTAGAAAGGACGAGCTTTTTGCATTTCCACTTGCAAACCAATACCTTGGGACTCTGTCAAGAACTAAATCTAGCTCCATTGAAGAAAGCTGAGTATTTTGCTGTTCATGTGCAATTGTTCTTGGCCAATTTTCAGTGATTAAGATATCAACGCTTTCTTCAACGTTCTCTAAACCAACCTTGATTGTTTGCTTCTCTGTGCTAATGGTGTGTATACTGGAGCTGCCGAGCCCTATGGGATTTACACAAGATCCAAGACAATATATAGGTATCTTAGCGTTCAAAATGTCGTCTTGATTTGAGAACGTAGAAAGGCAAAAACATACTTCGATTTGAGACTTAACAACTTGTTTATTGACCAGCTTCACAATGGAATCCAATGCCTCGCCTTGTCCTGGATTTAGTACCAATATTCTCATCTGACGACTCCTCTTTTAATGTCGACTTTCTGCAACTGAGAGTAACCATATAGCTTTTTATGGAAAAATAAATTTTCCTTGCATCAATCCCGAAATTTGTTCTTGACATCTAATATTAACTGCTTTCTTGAAAGGAAGACTGGTTTGTGCTATTGAGACGCTGTGAAAAGTCATTGGATATCAGGCCTCGAACGCTTTTCTATCTTCTTGAAACCGTAATCCCCTCCAATTGTTTTATTTTTATTAAAAATTATTGAAATAAACACAAAGCTGTTTCAAACATTTTTATGAACAATTGTATTGTTTGTTTTATTTAAACTAAACTCAACATTTACTATACCACGCTGATACATGCTTATCTAGCGGTATTTTTGCTGAGCTTAGTTTTATTAGAATTGTTACGTAAGCGAAAGACAAGTTTATCAATCTTAGTTGACTGCTCTGATCTTTGAGTCTGGATACTAAGGAGAGTGTTTATTGAAGTTCCAGATGGACCACATTACAACGTTGATAACCAGTTTGGGAAACTGCGTTGTTGCTGATATAGAGAATCCCACACTAGAGTTTCGACGATTAAAGTTGCTTTGGCAGCTGGTACTAGGAATGGAAGAGCCTTCAAATTCTACCGAGTTGCTTGTGATTAGCAATACTCCCTTTGCATTAATATCATCGGAAAAGGAGGTGGGTGATACTGATTTTTCAAGATCGGAGGTAGAAGCTTTAGATAAACAGAGCGACATGCAAGATGACGCTAGCTTGTTAATTGGTGTCTTGAATAAAGTAAGGAAAATAGTCTACCTTCATGCCGACTTAATTTCCAATTCAGCAATTGAGGAGTATATTGCAAGTTTACTAGCCAAGGATTTAGAGTTAATCTTAGAAAACAGCGAAGTAGACACTGCATTTGATTGCGATGATATTATGTTGAAAGAATGTTACAAAAGAGGATCAGCGATGCTTTTAATGGAATTTAATAAAAACAATTCAAAAACTCATATGTTAAATCTGCTAATGAACTCCAGTAAAAAAATCGTCAATTCTTTCATAAGGGCCAAAAGAATATCTTATATAATCGAAATGGATACAATAATTGACTATCACCAACAAATAATAAATGTGATGAAATATGTATTTCGAAAACATACTGGTTATGATGAATTGATTAATAGTTTTTTTGCTGAAAATCCAATCTTTCCATTGCTGCTAGAAAGAAATGAAACAACTACATTGTTGTTAAAGAAATTGGAAACTCCTTTGTTACTAAACATTATTACTCAGATGTGTCAAGCAGAGAAAGAAAAAAACGCTGAACTACCCATCACAATGGAGTTTATGCCACAAATACTAAAATATTATATTGATTCGTTAACAGACGAAGGATATTGCAACGATAAAATTGAAGAAGATTTTTACGTAAAAATGATCAAAACTTGTACTCTCAAATGGGTCGACAACGTCCTTGATACAAAAGAGTACTTGAATCAGCTGATTGACCTTTCCTTGGTTCCAAGTGCAATGCCTTATGTTTTCCATGGTGTCAATTTACCAAATATTCATATGAGAAGGGCACTATATAATCTTAAAGAAGCTATTCGTTTGAAAGATGTTTTTTTTAATGGATGGCTGCAAAGATCTCGAGAATTGCCTGTGTTAACAGAAGCAGAGGCAATGTGGAATAACAAGTTGACCAAACGGAAATGGAATACCATAAAACACGATTATCAAGTCATAAAACAAAATAATCGCTTAGCAGACGTGCGTTATAGAGACGCCGTCATATGTAAGTACTTAGGTATATGGGTTAACAAGATGGGAAAGTTAAATGAGTTAGAGTCGATTTTTTCTAAGATTTGTCTTCGAAGCTTTTGGGAGAAATGGTCCTTGGAGCTTTTAAAGTTAAGAGAAAACGAAACGGAAGGATCAAAACAAATATTTATCTACAAACTCAGGTTATATTTTGCAAAATGGAGGAAAGCCAAGGAGCAGCAATTCCTGGATAGGCAGTCCCAATTTCAGGTGTTACAGAAACTGAGATTTTTCAACATTTGGTCATTAAAGACATCTAAAAGGCACGACCTTCAAATAGCCTCAGATAAAAAATATGAGAAGAGCTGTATAGCTATTTTTTTCAAAACCTGGAAAAGAATGTCAGAAACATCATTATCAAAATTACATGAGCTCAACACACTGGAAAAGCGTTTACACCAAAAAAGAATATTTGGTATTCTTCAGCAAAAGACCAAGTTGAATGATATTTTGGAAGAAGCATTGATTAAGCGTAATTTTCTAATGACAAAATGGATTTTTTCTTACTGGACAAACACTTCAAAATTACTACGACAAAGTACTATTTTTAGCAAAAGAGCAAACAACTCGGTACAAGCAAATACATTCAATAAGTGGAAAAAACAACACGAACTGAACAAAGCCGCTGACAATACGTATAATACAAAAAAGGTATCACAAGCCCTTTACTTCTGGCGATTAAAATTGCGAGAGAGGCAAGTGATCCGCATAATTGATGAAAGAATTCTTAGAAAAAACTTAATATGCTGGAAATTGAATACAATACTTTCGAAAGTAACACACCAAAAAGTTTTCAAGTCAAAAGCCTTTGTGATGGATAAGTGGAAGAACAGTTTTCAACTGCACGCTGATTTGAAAAGTAAATCAGATGAACTAAGAGTTCTTTATTTAAAGCGACTTTACTACACAATTTGGAAATCTTATAATGAATTGGTGATAGAGTTGAGCACTAGAAAAGCTTATTTTCAAAGCAGAAATCAAATCAGCAAAAGCGTTCTCAAAAGATATTTCAGTTCTTGGAGATTAGTAGCTTTCAAATCTCAAATCAGGGCAGAAGATTTAGAAAAGCGTACAGATATATTTATCAGTGGAAAGTTGCAATTGTTTTTTAATGTTTGGAAAGAGAAAAAAGCAGTTTGGGACGATAATAGCACCAAAGCTTCCAATATATATAAAAAATCTATTCTCAGGAACATCTTGAATATTTGGCTCCAAAAGTATGATCTTATTTTGGAAAATCTAGAAAAGTTGCAAGCGTTACAGGATAACACCGATGTTAGTAATATTAAAGGTATCGTAAGTAAATGGGCGATGAAAATGATAAAAATTAGAAATGATGAAAGAAAATGTCAGGAGTTCATAGCTCGATGGGACAGAAGCAGGAAACGAACATTCTTGGAATTATGGAGAATGAGGCCCTCATTTAACATGGACATAAGTCCATTTGACGACATTTCAGCAATAAGCACACCAACACCAACAGAAAAGATTGCTGCGTTTACACCGCGTCGTACTCCAAGAATACAAAAAAGTGAGGCTTCTCTTCTTCAAAGTGTTGAAAGAGTTCGTCGACGTGAATTGGCAGAACGATTAGAAAGGTATAAAATTAAATACTAAGTACAATATTTATACTCTGTAATATCAAATTGAAAACGAAGTTTTTCAACAAAGAATAAACTTCATAATAAAGAAGAAAAAGCGTTAAACTTATTAAAATTAGTTACAAATCTTATAAATTGATAATTTTTGAATGTTTGGTAGTTTGAAAATAACAAATTCCCATTCCTCGTCGTCACCTGCTTCGTGCTCAATAATGTCAAAAATAGATTTAACAATACCCCAACCATTATTCAATGATAAATTAATTTGGTCAGCCAAGTGGGAGGTCATTTGAGTGGTAACGGAAGCAACTGTGTACTTTGAGTTTGGTTGACGAGAAACAAAACCAAGCTTCATGGATTCACATTGAGCCAACAAAGCTCTAGTTGTCCATTGTGATATCTTGTTATTGTTTTTCTTGATTTCATCAACCATAATCAGACCAGACTGGAACTTTGTGCACCAATCGTTTGAATCATATTGATTTAAGGCATGAACTGCAATCGGTTTACCATTGATAGTGGCATCTTGAACAGTACGAACAATGACTGGAATAAATTCTTCTCCGTTGTGTGGTAAGTCGTATCTGATATAATTGTATGCACGGTTGATAGTTTCCTTAACAGGAGATGCAGTATTGAATTTTATTGCTGCAGATGGGCTCAATGAAGTAGCCAAAAAGCTGTCATTGATCAACTTGGCTTCTTGTGACAACATAGTGGAAGAGTTAGCTTCATTTGGTTTACTGTCATTTGGACCGTTAAAGGTGTTCTCATCGACTTCAATTCTCATAGTATTTGGTCTCTTGTCAAAAAAGATTGAACCATCCTTCTTAGTAATTTTGATATCCCAGGAGTATTGGGACTTAGATGCACACATAATTTGGGCAAGGATTTCATCAGTAATGAAAATTCTAGCTTTCTTGTCTGCTGCAAGTGATTTAATGATAGAATCTTCGTTGGTAGTTTGAAATTCTGTAGTGGCAGAGCTCACAACAAGAGGGGTTGGTCTTGGATTATCGTACTTCTTCAAATATTGATGAAGTTCACCTGCTTGAGCAACAACTTCGGATTTAGAAACAGTTAAGTTAAGCTTGCTTAGCTTATTCAATTCAAATTCGCTGACCTGTTTCCAGTTTGATTCAACCTTGATAGATGCTTCACGCTTGAAAGCAGGTTCTTTGGTCCATCTATTGTTATTATTGTTAAAGTTCCCTGAGTTTGCTGCATTCGAACTATTGGAGTTACCTGCGTTACCAGAGTTGTTGTTATTGGAATTGTTAGAATTTTGAGAAGTTGATTTCTTGTTCGCATTTCCAGACTTGTTATCGTTACCGGAATTGGAACCAGAACCAACGGCAGCTGCAAATCCTGATGGTCTCTTTTTCTGTTGCTTCTTGGTCCTCAAGACAGTGTTACTGTTGTTGTTACTGTTGTTATTAGCATCCACTTGGTTGAAACCCAAGTTGTCCAAATCAATTCCGAACATCTTGGCAACAGATGCACCATATGCATGGAACTGATCTTTTTCCCTTCTGTTCTTGTTGGTATTAGCTTGAGGCTGTTCTTCATTGACGGCACTTCTATCAGCAATCTTACCCAAACGGTCTGTTTTCAAAAATGGCGCATATGGCACGCTATGGAACTTCAAACTATTTGGAATTTTGTCAGTAGGACCCCATGGATCGGTCACTGGGTTCAAAGTGGATAGGTCAAACATAGATGGCATTATTATCCTGCTATTGGTACTGCTTATACTAAGAAGATGGTGATCCATACATTGGAAAATTTTTCAGCTGTGCTCATTGCCTTTACAGCTGGCAAAATTTCCAACTAAGCTGAGTGGCGTTGCCAGCTTCTTTGCTAGTGTAAAGTGATATGGAAGCAGTAAAAGTAGACATTGGTCATTTGAAGAAGGGTGAAGTGTCCTTAGGAACGTCGATTATGGCGGTGAAGTTTAAGGACGGGGTTATTCTTGGAGCAGACTCGAGAACAACGACTGGAACCTACGTTGCAAACAGAGTCACTGATAAATTAACACAAATCAAGGATAAAATCTGGTGTTGTCGATCAGGCTCTGCAGCGGACACACAGGCTGTTGCAGACATCGTAAAGCAGCATTTGGATATGTACGAATCAACTAACAGCGTAAAGGCAAGCCCTCATTTGGCAGCATCTTTGTTCCAAGAAATGTGCTACAACAACAAGGACAATTTAACTGCGGGTATCATCTGTGCCGGGTTTGACGAACAGGAAGGCGGTAAGGTGTACACAGTTCCCCTTGGTGGCTCTTTGCATGAACACGAATATGCAATTGCCGGCTCAGGATCTGTTTTCATCTACGGTTATTGTGATCAGCACTACCGTTCCGATTTCACTAGGGACGAAGCCGTTGCATTCATCAAAACTGCCCTTGCAGAGGCAATTCGTTGGGACGGCTCCTCCGGCGGTGTCATCAGGATGGTAGTGCTTACCAAAGACGAAATTGATCGTCTAATTTATTATCCGGAATCATTTTAAACTCTTTTCTTCGTTTTTCTCTTCGTAAATTGTTATATACGCTTAAAAATCTCAATTTATATGTATTAGCATGATTGTAGTGTATAACTCATTGAAGTCTAGGGGGCCTTTGACGACGAGTCCTCCAATCAGTGGTGTCAAAACAACTTTCCTGGCTTTGGACGACGTCAAAACTCCTTCACTTGGTCTTGAAATAATCGTTTATACTCTTGTCTATGAAAGACACGTTGAAAAGATAGTATACATTTCTAAGGCAGACACTACAGGTTTATGGCCCTCACATGCCAGTGTTAAGACCACCGCTATGTTGGAATGGGTATTGAGTCTATCACCATCTTCACTTTTAGATTCCATGTCAAATGTCGAATTTCAAACAAATAACGAAAAGTGCCTGCAAGGATTAGCAAACAAAAAGTTCCTATCACACACACATTTCGGTCTTCATGTTTTACTGGAACGTCATCGCTGCAATTCAGCGTATTTATCACCGCAACTGGAAGTGAAAGAGAACAAAATATGCTTACCTGAAGTTGTCAAAACAAAAGTTGTACTCTTTACTCGTCCGGAGCCCCAGTATCTGTTCCCAAAATCCCACTTGAACAAGGACAAGCATCTCTTAGACGGGACTGGTTTGCTAAAATGGTGGATGCGAGTGATTGATAGTCTGCACGTTAACGTCAAAACCAAGTTCATTGATATTGTAGGAGCAGAAGCTAACGAGGTGCAAAGATTTATACCACCGGAGTCACAATGGCAAATAGGTAAAATTTTTAGTAATTCAAATGAGGACTCAAGGGCAGTTGACTATGTTCCTTTGTTGCCAGATGATCCAAAAGGAAGGTTTTTGGAGCATCTAGTTATTGAAAATCGTATTTCAAATATTACTTTAGACCAGTTTTGGACAGAACTCTCCGTAAGACAGGAATTTCGGCTGGGCATTACAGTTGGATTATTGGGTTTTGAGATCACTGAACCCAAAAATAATTGGCATGATTTATCAAACACTCAAAAACTACTCAAGAAGCAATTTTCTCAATACAAAAATATGATTATAGGCAAAGAATATCACCAAGATGGTGATTGGGACTCTTTAAATGAAGACTTGTGCAAAATAGCACGGGCTAATCCGTTACCAAATTTAGAATTGAAAGTAAGAAAAAAGATACCAGAAAAATCAACAAAGGCAAAAGCTATTGCAAACACAATAAATGTATTGCAGCCTAGATCCAATAAACGTATAGCAAGCTAGCTTCTTACAACGATTGTGATTTTTATATGTTTATAGAAAGGAAATTGTTAAGCCTGAGCAATAAATAATTGCAATATGGGTGCCTGGCTTTGAGTGCTGTAAACTTCAAGTTAGTAAAGTGATCGATTCAATGTAGCCTATATATTTTTTATTTTGCAAAGACTAATATGCATATAACCATAATTTGCTACACGTGTTGAGCTCATTCAAATGAATACTGTGAAACTTTTTGCAACTCACAGGTAAATTCAGTGTTCGTAAACAAAAATTTGATAAATTTATTGTTAAGTATTCCCAATGGATGCATAGTTCTTATTAATGATATTTTTTTTAAGTTTGAATCGTAATGCATAAATTTAAAAATTATTAAAATCTCTGTTTTCTTAACTAAAGGCGTACTTTGTGAGCTTGGTTTTGTTATTCAATCAATAGTAAAAGGCTTTTGTCTGCAAGGGTTGAACAATGTTTCGAAACTTCAAATAGTACAAAATGAAGTATAAAGTAAAAGGTGAATAACGCTTTTTCATACACAAGATATAGATTAGGAAATTAAGCACATAATTTGGTTCTAAATTATTGGATTATTCGAGTGAAACTTTAATACAATTAGTAAAACAGTCCTAAAGGATACAATTAACTAATTGATGCTGA
This sequence comes from Saturnispora dispora, assembly GCA_003708095.3. Lineage (NCBI taxonomy): Eukaryota > Fungi > Ascomycota > Pichiomycetes > Pichiales > Pichiaceae > Saturnispora > Saturnispora dispora. The sequence goes on along the minus strand of PPND03000063.1, from coordinate 838 downwards.
GATCACGATAATGTCTAACTTAGATTTGTAGAAATCTAGACCAGTTTAGAATTTTCTCCAAATTAAAAGATATAAAAAATAAAAGAAGAGCTGAAAGTACTAATGCATGAGTTAAGATATGATCTTAAAAGGATTCCGTATAGTTATCTTAATTCATTGATATTTATCCAAACTTTGACAATTAATACACTATCTATATTTTGTGATATAAAAAAAATTGAAATGAGGCCAACAGGAATCGAACCTGCAACCCTTCGATCTGGAGTCGAAAGCTCTACCATTGAGCCATAGCCCCATCCATGTGTGTTGCTACGAAGTAAGAACAACTAGTCACGTGAATATACTTCCCAATTAAATTCCTAAAATCAAAACAAAAATGAGTTTCAACAGAAACACTACTAGATCCGCATGCAACAGAAATGCTACCAATGCTGCTACCAATGCATCGGACCATTCCGAAGCATCCGGTGATGTCGACCACAATATGAATATCGACTCCGCTCAAAATGAAATTAATGCTCATGAAGCCACAGCTTCCAATGACAAAGTGACTTATGTTTTCTTGTCAGACTTGGAACCAGCAATTGCAAACTCTTGCAATAAAACTCTCAAAAAGAGAGCACCAAGCAAGAAATCCAAACAAGGCACTGATTGGCCTAAATTTGTCAACTATCTAAGAAGTGCTTTAAAATCTAATATCTTCACTCATTCGATTGCTGAGATTTTGGAAGCTAATGAGTTTGTGAATCCACAACCATTATTTGGACAAGTCATTGATAACGCATTGGTTAATTTCTTTGATAAATCGGTATTTGGTAACAGTGGTGCCTTGACCAAT
>PPND03000062.1:0-27121 GCA_003708095.3 Saturnispora dispora | reverse complement strand
AAATTAAATATAAAGTCAAATGTGTTGACTATTTATATTATTTCGGATTAAGGATTAGTTTCTAAATTAGTTTGTCGATTAGTCATACTAAAAGTCTCGATCGACTTCGGTAATTATTTGTATTACCGACGCATTACGGTTTATTTGTGAATAAAGCTTGCGTTTACGTCTTACGCTCATTTCTATCAAATCTCTTCAACATCTTATTGTAAACATGCATTTATTATGCTCAGTTAATATTATGATGTACATAGATTTCATCAGAACTTGGTATTAACGAAATCTCTGTTCATTATATATTAATTGAGCATAGTATATGAAATAACAACAAGATGTTAAAGAAATTTGTTAGAAATGAGCATGAGACATAATCACTTAATGTTATTCACAATAAACTACTATATCTGTCATGTAAACATTTCCCAAAGTCAATCTTGACTTCTTGCTCCTGCTAACTAAGAAAACAATCCTTTAATCCCAAACTAATATAAATGTCAATGGAAATTTCTATAAAAGAGGGAAGGTTCGGTTTTTTTTGTCAAATTATGGATTAAATTACATTAAATCAAGTAAAACTTTATTTATCCTCCAGTTAATCATTAGATTAAACTTTATCAATTATCCTAAGCCAATAGAATTTGGATTACCTAATTTGAATACATACAGTTACCTAAAGTGTTAATTAAACAATAAGATGTCTACATAAGAGTTATGCTCATGCATAAGATTCACATAAACATCTGATTTACGCTATCTCTTATCTAATTAATATCAATTAGGAAATTATATTCTTTAGGACTACTTTACTTATTGTATTAAAGTTTCACTTGACTAATTTATTACAATTTCCGTATAGCGGTAATAACGATTTAGTTTGCTTAATTAAAAAGTGTATACTAACTAATATAAATTAAAATGTGGGGACTGCCTTCTATATTAGAGATTACATTAGATTCTAGATCATCTAATAAATAATAAGAAGCTTTATTGTCTTGAACATTTCTTTTTAAGAATGGCATAGTAAATATGCTCAGTGTCTTCTCTTATTATTTCAACATAATTTAGGTATTTAGAACCGGAACTACGGTTTATATTCTAATTTATATTTTGTGTATAAAAGGCCTCTATTTTACCTTTTACTTTATAATACTTTCATAATTTATTTATCATTCAGAACATAGTTTAAGATTTTTACTAAGCCTTATGGAATAGCTTATGAAGGAATACTTTTAGTATTATTTAGATAATTTAATGGGCGTCCGTTTATCACTCACAAAAATCCTGATCAGGGTTTTTCGTAAGATAGTTATCACATATATACTGTCATATATTTGTAACAGCAATCGTTAAAATGTCTCAATGAGATATTTTATATCCGAGCGGGCACGGTTCGGGGATCGTACCGCTTAAGTCCATTAACAATTTTCAAGATTTAAATCCGAGAAATATTAAAAGTTTAAAGGAAAATTAATTAAAAAACTATACAAAGTATGAAGTAAAGCCACCTTTACCATACCATAGAGCAATACATGTGTATATTATGTAAAAAAAAGAACTTATTGTTTTCGTAGATGTCATTAGAAAATTTTTTTCAGTGTAAAATGCAAAGGACATTAAGAATAGTTTAGTAGAGGGTATGATGAGTGTGTAGTGGTATTGGTATTCTTGATATCATGTAGCTGATACTCGCTGGCTTTCATTAATGGGCATTCCTCTAACGAAGAGATAGAGGAGCAGTTCGAGAGCGAGGGCAGATCCTCAGAGCTGCTGTTTTCATGTAGCGTGTCATTATCGTCGTGAAAGTATTGATCGTCATTATTGTGGTGCTGGTACATGTGGCTTGCATTAGAAGCCATCTTTGAAAGCGACAGGCCTTCGTAATCGTCGTCGTCATCATCTTCAAAGTTAACAATGTCAAACTGCTGCTCTGTTTCAGACTCGGAATCGGACGAAAGAATCTCCTCAACGTTCTCGACGTACCCATGGCTCGACATGTTGAGTCTTTGCAGAGCGTCTGAAAGGTAGTTGAAATGTTCGTCACTGTTCGTGTTCACAAAATCGTTGTCATCCACTGACAAATCTGACTCCAAGTCTGATTCACTGTCGTCATTATCGTCGTCTGAGTTGTCCGAATCATCAAAATCCGAGTCGTCGGACGTGTAGAACAAGTTGTTGTTGATCGATTCAAAACTCACATTGTTAGAAGGCGTGTTGAGTGAGTTTATTAGCGTGTCAAGCAAGTTAGCCTGGCAAACTAGCCTACGAAGGTTGACGTTAGCTCTCACTGCTTCGTCTGTGAGCTTCGTCTTCACGCGTGCCGCCAACGCGTATGTGTCCGTGTATTGAAACCTAGTAAAACAAGACATTACTATTTGCTGCTCTTGTTATCCTCCCAACCTTGTTCTTCTTTAGGGACTTTGTTTCCTTTTTATACGTTTGCTGGGCGTACCCCCCGCACTTCCCGAGCGTTTTAACTTGTTCCGCCTCTCGCCGTTTTTAAGCTCTCCAAACACGGCCTCGGATCTTACCTGCCATACTCCGGACACAGCCAGCAGCAACAGTGGCCATTCCGTGCATTGCGTAATTATCAGTGCCATAACTCGTTACATCATTCCGGATGTTCCTCCAAACGCTATCTTGCTTTTTAAATTCCCTCCGTGCTTGACTAACCTCATCTGCTCTGTTTGCTTTGGGCCGGTGCTCAGTACGATTACTCATAATTAAAGTTGGTTTTATATATAATTTTAAAAACATATATATATATTTAATATATATTACCAGGAAGTGGTATCCCATTTATCTAGCACATGGGCTTGATGCACCACGTCCTTTTGGAACTTCTTTCTCATGTAGAAAATCGGACAATCTTTGTTGGAGCATAACACCTCCTGGTGCAAAGAACCCTGGCAGCGCTGGCACTCTGTCCAGAGCTTCCCAAAATTCTCTTCAAGCGCTGTCATACGTGCTAAGGCCTCACCATAGAGCTCCCCTCCCTTGCTCTTACAATTAGCACACAACGTCTCGCTGTCCTTGATGGTGGTTTTGCAGTTCTTACAGGTGTTCGCTTTCTTGGCAAATCTCATCAACATACCGCTCTTTGCTCCAGACACCTTCACCGTCCGTGTGTGCGACCCATGTAGTAACTCTCCTGTCCGCTTCTCTCCCAATATTGGCTCAAAAATTCTCGTTAACGGCCCACTCAACTGGTTGTCCAAATAGTACTTGGTGTCAATAGGCAGTGAGTTCTCTAAAACATAAAGTGGATCCTCCGACTTTTCATAGTTCTTGTCTCCTGATGCGGTCTTGATGATAACATACGCAACTCTGTCACCAACATTCGGTGCTGAACCTGGATCTCTCTTGCGCATTCGCTCAGCAAGTTCAACGTGCGGTTGTTTGTTCGCATAATCTTGTCGACTCAACTGCTTTGAAATAACCAACTGCGATAAATCCACTCTGTTCTGAAGAAGATCCGCAATTGTCCTTTTCACATACTCTTCAGCACCAGTGACATCTCTATCTTCTAAGACCAATTCTAGAACCCTAGTGATAACGTTCTGCACCAGTCGACAGTTGTCTCTTCTCACGGTTTCAATACCTTTGGTATCCATCTTATCAAAATTATTAGGATTTGTCCAGTACAATCCTGCATATCTCTTCTTATTAATTAGCAAATACGGGAAGTAAACTTTTTCAAATTCCAACTTGATTGGATCTTTGAATAGTGTCGAAACAAATGCTGCTGCTTCCTCCCCAATCTTCATACATTTCTCCAGCTCTTGGAACCCAAATCTAACCATCACTGAATCTGTATCACCATAAATAACCTTCGAATCATAGGGAAACCCATTCTTGACGCTATATTTTTCCTGTACCGCAGTCTTAGTAGCTTCGATCATCTTTCTACCAAAAGCAGTAACACTCGAGGAAATAGCCAAGCACGGCAACTTGCCAATTGTTGCACCTGTAAACCCATAAACCGAGTTTGCTGAGATCTTCAACGCTAGTTGTCTACCATTTAGAACTTGCTTTTTAAACGGATCTGTTTCATTCTTCATATCCTTTTTCGCTTGTTTTCTTGCATCTAACAATTCTTGTAGAATTGTTGGTAAAATACCCTTTCTAACATTGTCATTAACAAAATAGTCACCATTTGGTGTTTTTGTGTAATCTTTACCTTCTTGTAATCCCAATGTGTCAATCGTCCTTTTATTTAGTAATGTAGTGTAGCATAAATTATGAGCCATCATAATAGAAGGATATAATGAAGCAAAATCTAATGTTGCAATCGGAACATCATAGTAACCTCTAGATGGTTCAATGACGGTGGCACCTTCATATTCTTCATTAACGTTTTCACTTTTCATATTTGGAATGACAATATTCAAATCCAAACACTTCCTAAATAACTGAGAAATAACTTTAATCTGTTGTCCCCTACTTAAAAGAAATGAGAATGGAACACCTGTAACTCTCGCCATTTCAGTATAATTAACTAAACACATTAGCTTTTCCATTAGTCTTAACGGAAGGTACGCATCCTTTAAACAATAAACAGCCAAACGCCTACGCGTTTCACTATCACCGTTTTGTAAATCGGTAATAATTGAATGGTGAACATCCTCCTTTTGCTCTCCTAGAAAATGTGAGGAAACGGCATTCAGTGTATACGATCTTAATTTAAATTCTCTTTGAATGAACTGGAGTAAATCCAGCTGCATTCTACCTTCAATATTAATGACTTTTGATTCTCTGGTACCATATGCTCTTGAACTGAAAACAGAGTCTTTAACCTCTTGCTTCGTTGACCTTAGGCGTCCAAAATAGGGGAATCTATCCAATTTAAGTGCGTTGGCTCTATTGATTAAATAAGGTAAATCGAAATTGGCAATATTGTACCCAATGATAACGTCTGCATCCGATTTAACAATAAACTCTCTCCATTTCATGAGCATTTCTTCTTCTGTTTCTGAGCTGTGAATTTCGGATCCAACAATAGCTGCACAACTTTTGACTGTGAACACATTACGAATGAACGGAACAGAATCTCCAACTTTGGATACAACGTTTGCGATTTGAATAACGCTATCATGTTCTGGCTCCGGAAAAATACCAGGCCTTCCTGCACATTCAATATCAAATGATAAGATTCTTAATGGTGCACTCTCTAAAAACTTACCTTCTGGTTTGTGGCTAATCAAATGTTCATAGTTCAGTGTAATTTCTAATTGACAGTTGGAAACCTTTTCTTTACCGCTAATAACTTCATATTTGCCCATAGGCGCCGTTAGCCAACTCATACCAGTAATTTGTCTATCAACCATTAACCTTAAAAGGTACTGGATATTATCAAATGTAGTTGTACCTGTAGGATTAAATAAATTATTAAAATTGACCTCACCTCTTTCAAATCCTGTTCGAATCTTACCTGCCCATCTTGGATTTGTGACGATGACTTTCAAAAATGGTATCTTTTTACCTCCAGTGTAACCCCATATTGACTCTTTTAATGCAATTTCAACCTTCTCAACCATATTCGGATAAATCTCTTTCAAATGCTTGGTGAATCCAAACTCTTCAGGGTCTCCAGGGAAACCTCTTGGCGCTGGGACATAAAAGTAATGCTTAAATCCAACAACATTACATAAAACTGAGTGACCCTCTGTTGTGACACCAAAAAACCTCACGCAACTTTCCTCTCTACCGTTTTTAGTCAGGTTTGACTCTTCTGCGTCTAATTGTTGAAACACGACATCACATGAATCTGCTGAAAAGTTTTCATCAATTGGTGGTCGTTCCCAGTTTTGTCCGAATTCTTGTGCTTTTGCCTCCTCAATTAATCCAGGATCTTGGGTCATGTTCAAAAGCTCTTGCTCAAAAGCTGACGGCTCGTTCTCAGGCTCCTTTGCATTAAGTTTTTGATGGATTGATTTAGTGTTCACTTCTTCTTGCCTCAATGGAATCTTAAACCCCACTTGCGAAACTTCTTCTATAGTCAGACATCTTCTTTTAATTTGGGCGTCTGGATCTGATTCTAGTAACAGATGCCTCTTTGCTATTGACTTAGACATCCTCCGTATGCTCTTTAATAGTATGTTAAATCAAACAACTGATTGGTTTAAGAAGCAAACGCGTCCTCTCTTTTTTCTAAGAAAACGCGTTCTATATTCTCTGATATATTGCAAAATCCTTTTTATTAACGAGCCTTATAAAATGTTTCTTTCAGCTGTTCAGTGCCGCTAGCTTGTACCTAATTTAAGATTCAGTTGATACACCAATAGAGCCCAAAAATGAATAGAGATAATGCATATTTAGTTCAAAATCTCATTATCATGAACGAAAATAATGAAAATTGTACCAGGAACACACAAAGCTAAGATCCACTACTGTTATCTTGCTTATTCCTCTCACATCAATGATAAAAGCGAACAAGATTCAATAGTATTGAATTTTGTGCTTTTGATCGGATACGTCACGTGATTGATTGTATCACGTGACAATATAATTTCAATGGGAAAAATCTAAAAAGGATAACTTGAAGTTATTGATTAGTTATTAGTTATTGCTATAAGATTGAATTTCGTGAAAGATGTCATTGAACTTTACTGGCTCGACCGCCAAGAGGAGAGTAAACTTAGGCAATCGATCATTGATGTCCAGGAACAAAAGTTCCTTTCTACAGAATGTACAAGAAGATAGATTGAAACGAGAGAAGCAACGCGTGGAAGCTACTGCCGCTACTAAATTGCAAAGTTGTATAAGGAAGTTTATAGTAAGCAGAAACTGGCACAAGCAGCTAAGTGAGAACTGGGATGGATCCAATATATATTTATTTGCATTATTTTTTAATGATTTGGTAGAGGTTCAACCACTAGAAAGATCATTCCAGCAGTTAGAGGCAATCAAAAGTCAATTCAATGACTTAACCATTAATGAAAAGAAAATTGTTCTGAAAACTGTAATTAGCACGTTCGATATTATAAATAGATCCCAAAAGTCTTCATTAGAGTTGATTACACTAATTGTTGATATTATCACAGAAAATGTGGAAAGTGAAGCACCACTGCTACACTCTCTCGACTGCAACACTTCATCTTTAGTTGAAACATTAGTATGTATATACCTAGATCACCGCTCCGCACCGGTTCTCAAGTTTCTCTTTTATTTCATGCCCGGTGTCAGTCTAACTCCGCTTTTACCACTAATAGTGAACCAGAACAATACTCTAATTGAGGATTTAGTAGGTTTAAATTTGGAAAAAGAAGCATCAATAATCATTTTACAGAAGTTATTTGAATCAAGATTGGAATTAGCTCAACTTATCATTAGTGAAAAATTATCTATTTTAAGAGTACTATCAAGTTTATTATTTGATTACAATTTAAACCTTGTTCAAATATTTGACAACAGCAAATTATTAGGTTTATCAAAACTTTTAGTAACAATTCCTGTGCTGAAAGATGTGGATTTTAGCAAACTTACATCATTTTGTAATTTGCACTTTGTAAAGTGTCTAATAAGTGCAGATTTTATCAACTGGGATACATTTGTGGAATTCTACTTTTCTATAAATAGCTTTGCGCTTAACATAATGGAGCCCAATGATTTTCAAACTTTTGGATCTAGTCTTACTATAACAATAATTACAACGGATATTAGGGGTACTCTTATTTTACAGTCGCAAGAAAGTGCACTTTCATTTCCACTATTCAACAATGTATCTCATAATCCATCTTACATTGACTTGCTGAGGTCATTCAGCGACGCAGATAATATGCTTTTCTGGTATACCATATACTTTGTCAATGAAATGCTTTGGAACGTCATGTATTTAAGTTCAGATTCTATGATTTTTCAAAGGGCAAAAATGTCACAAGATTCTTTCGTTGAATACACACTTTTCCTAAGAAACCTGATGTCAACCACCATTCTCAATCATGACATAGATACTCAAAGTTCAGTTCTTGGTGAGTATGAAACACGTTTGTATTATAGTTTGCTCAAATCCACAATGAAAACCTTAAATACAGTCCATTTAAGATCTTATCAGTTACAGCTTTTCAACAAAGGTTTCTGGCATTTAAAAAACTTTTCCCCTACATTGGATTCAGTTACAAGCGCAGCTATCATAATTACTGAGTTGAACAATTCCGACGCAGGCGAAACTAGTGATTCAGAGTTTTTCTCCATCAACTTATCAGTTCGAAATAAATCAAAAAATTTAATTACCTTTTTGTATGCATTGACCTATGTACCATATATGCTTCCCTTTGAAGTAAGGGCGCAGTTGTTTCATGAATTTATTAGGGGATATAAAAAGCGCTACGATGAAAGTCATTCATGGTTTCCAACTTCAATAGAAGGGGTGGTTCATAGAGATAATATATTTTTAGAGTCGTTTGAAGCATTTGGTCCATTAAAAGGAGTTGATTTTCAAAAACCTTTTTCAGTTCAATTCATAAATGAATTTGGAGAACGAGAAGTGGGAATTGATGGTGGAGGATTGACTAAAGAATTGCTGACATCGATAGTAACAAGCTCATTTATTCCTTCCAATGAAAATAGAAAGAGCAATTTAAATTATCAATTTTTTAGTACGGGGACGAATCATGTTTTGTACTGCAATAGTGAAATGTTTTTTAAGGGTCAACATAAGCACCAATTGAATGAACCAATAGCGACTGAGTTTCAGACTTATATCGAAATGATGAGATTCTTAGGAAAGGTCATGGGGAAATGTATTTATGAAAATGTATTGGTTGACATAACATTTGCCAATTTTTTTTTGAGAAGATGGTGCCAAAACTTACAAAGGCTAAACCTTCTTGGACAAAAGAGCACCATGAATTTGAGTAGAACCCTCTTCCAAGATTTGAAAGAATACGATATAATTTTATACAAAAGTTTGAATGATATCCTAGCAATTGAAAATGGAACAGAAATGGATGCACTTGAGTTAACCTTCAGTGTAACAGATGTTTATTACGAAACTAATGGTGAGACTAGGTACGTTGAGGTCAATTTAGTTCCAAATGGCAAACAAATTCCAGTCACTGTAAATAATAAGCTTCAGTTTGTTTTGACTTTGACCAAATTTAAGCTTGAACAGCAAACCAACTCATTTGTTACTGGTTTTCTGGATGGCCTATTCAGTATCATCAAGCCATATTGGTTGTCACTATTTGATTCTTATGAAATCCAAACATTAATATCAGGAGGAGAGCAAGAAATTGATGTTGATGATTTATTTAATAATGCTGAATTTGGAGGGTTTCTAATTACTGATGAGACAGTTCAAGACCTTTATTCAATACTGAAGGAGTTTGATCACGAGTCACGAGCAAGTTTTTTGAAATTTGTGACATCATGTCCAAAACAGCCTTTGCTTGGTTTCAAGGAACTCAAGCCAAAATTTGGTATAAGGAACGCAGGTAGATCTGATTTGATAAGACTACCAACAGCTTCAACTTGCGTCAATTTGTTAAAGATTCCAGATTACCAGAATAAAGAAATCCTACGAACAAAATTGCTACAATCAATCAATTCCAAAGCTGGTTTTGACTTGTCGTAAATTAACATATTTATAGTTCTAAAATTATCCAAGTACAATCGATACTGATCTGTCTATTACTAATTCGATACTGTAGGAATATCATCGGTAGTTCTCCTGCTCAATTCTTTTTTAATATATTTTGCGAATGGATTGCTGCCAATCGGAACAGTCTCATTTGGTGACTTAACACTAATTTCCTTCAATAAATTCAAACTGTGAATAGTTTTACCTATTGTTTGTAAAAGCAAAGAAGGCTTCAAAGGTTTTGATAAATAATCATCCATTTGTGCTTGCAGGCATCTTTCACGATCACCCAGCATTGCATGTGCTGTCAAAGCGATAATAGGAGTTTTGAAAGTAAATGCTGCATCAGCATACTTTCTCTTTTCCCATTCCCTGATTAATTTAGTTGCTTCAAAACCACCCATAATTGGCATTTGAACATCCATTAGAACAACGTCATATCTGTTTTTCTTGAAAAATTCAAGAGCTAGTTGACCATTTTCTACAACTTCTACGTTGTGCCCATGTTTTTCTAAAATTTTAACAGCCAATTTTTGATTCACTAGATTATCTTCAGCTAATAGAATGTCATAAGATATTGACTCATCATCAGCAGTAGGCAAAGATATACTTTCAAGTGCAGGTAATAAAATAGAGCCTAGGTCAGTCAAAGGACATGGAATATTACCATATGATGAAATACCCAAGTCCATACAAATTCTCATGTTTAAACTTGGCAAACGATGATGGAATAATACCAGCGGGATATATTTAACTTGAGGAAGTAATCTAAGGGTATAACCCGTCTCCAGTGCATCAATTGCAATAATATCATAACTATTGCCACCAGTTAGGAGACTTTCATCCATATCCTTTACATAAATTGAAGTTGGTTCAAATTTTAGGGCCCTGAGCTTCTCTTCGAAAATCTTTATCGTTTCAAGTGTAGAAGTTTCATAAACAACTAAAATTTTGTAACCATTAAATGGTCTCAATGGACGCATAACCTCTTCGATAGAGACTTTAGCTGGAGAAACTAGAACTGAGAAATAAAACTGAGAACCTTCACCTAGAACCGAATTAACCCAAATTTCACCACCTAATAAATGGATTAATTGTTTAGAAATGGATAAACCTAAACCAGTACCACCAAAATTTCTAGTGGTGGAACCATCTGCTTGACAGAAATTTTGGAAAATAAGATCAAGTTTATCCTTTGGAATACCAATACCAGTGTCACTAACACAAAATTCCAATTTCAATTTTTCTTCACCATCTAGTGTTAGGACTTCACCCTTCTTTTTAACGGTTATACTGACCGTACCTTGTTGAGTGAACTTGATGGCATTTCCGATTAGATTCAAAATAATTTGTCTTAATCTAAAAGAGTCACCCACCAGCAGGTCGGGACACGTATGATCCACTTCATACGTTAAGTTTAATTGCTTTTCGATAGCTTTGACAGCAAGTGTTTTCAAAGTGCCAAAGATTGTACCACGTAAAGAAAAGTCAATTTTTTCAATGGTCATTCTATTTGCTTCAATTTTGGAGATATCAAGAATGTCATCGATAATAGTTAGTAAAGAATTAGCTAAATTATGAACAATTGTTAACATTTCTCTTTGGTATTGAGTTAGATCAGTCTCTAAGGTTAACTGAGTCATACCAATGATACCGTTCATAGGGGTTCTAATCTCATGAGAAGTGTTTGCCAAGAATTCAGATTTAGATTTGTTGGCTGTTTCAGCTGCTTCCCTTGCAGCAGCATTTTTTTGAATGGAATCTCTCAAATTTGATACCATTCTATTAATTTTGGTTTTTAAAGCATCCATTTCACCACTAGCTTCAACTGTAATAAAGCTAGTAAAGTCACCATCAGTTGCAGCAGCTGTAATTTGAGCAAAGGCTCTCACCTGTGAAGTTAAATTTGAGGCCATAGTGTTGACATTGGTGATAATGGCCTTCCATAATCCATCAAAGTCATTGCTTTCTGCTTGAACGCCTAACTTACCGTCGGTTCCAACATCCTTGGCAACTTTTGTAACTTCTCTAGTAAACACTTGCAAACTATCAACCATAGTATTAATAGTATCCTTTAATTGAAGAATTTCACCCTGAGCTTCAACCTCAATCTTTTGCGAAAGGTCACCTCTAGCAACGGCGGTAGTGACTGTGGCAATCGATCTAACTTGGTTTGTCAAATTATTAGCCATTTGGTTCACTCTTTCGGTGACTTCCTTCCATGCACCTTCAACGTCAGTAACATTAGCTTGGCCACCTAAAATACCCTTGGTACCAACGTCTGTGGCAAGGGTTCTCACCTCTTCCACGAAGGAGGTTAGTCTATCAACCATGGTATTAATAGTGTTTTTCAACTCTAAGATTTCACCACGACAATTAGCGGTCACCTTTTGAGACAAGTCACCCCTGGCAACAGCAGTAGTAACGTTGGCGATATTTCTAACCTGTGTCGTCAAATTGAAGGCCATCGCATTAACATTTTCTGTTAATTCAGACCAAATACCACTAACGTTTGGAATAACAGCCTGACCGCCAAGTCTACCCTCGACACCAGTCTCTCTTGCAACTCTGGTGACTTCGATTGCGAAAGTCTGTAGTTGTGCCACCATCTTGTTGATGGTGTTCTGGAGCTCTAAAATTTCACCCTGAGCTTCCACCTTGATTTTCTGTGAAAGATCACCCGCAGCAACAGCTTGAGTCACAATACTGATTTCTCTCACTTGGTTCGTCAAGTTATTCGCCATCGCATTGATGTTAAAAATCAAATCTTTCCAAATACCAATGGCACCATCAATCTTGACACACCCGCCCAATTTACCGTTGGCAACTTGAGTTGCAAGCTCCGTCGTGCCTGAGGCAAATGAATCAAGCTGGTTCACCATGCTGTTGATCGTCTTTTTAACATCTGTGATCTCTGGCGCAATTTCGTCGTCGCTGTTGTCGATTTCAAACCGGGTACTCAAATCTCCCTTTGCAACATTGTTGATGATGTTCGCAATGTCGTTTAACGCAGTCCGGAACGCGTTGTTACGTTTGATCTTGTATTCTGTAAACTTCTTTAGTTTTGCATTTTCTTTGCTGATTGTTTCCACATACTCTAGAATCGCCACTCTCGTCCCGTCATCCACATCATCCAGCCCACCGGGCCTCTGCAACACCTCTAGTACATCAACACTCATATCTTAAACTTATGTGTCGATGTTATGTGCAAAACACTCTTTCTTCCAAGTTTGGACTCTATTTTTTTTCTTGGTATCTTCAAGGGCGCACACGGAGTTCGAGAGGGAAAGGTACGCCTGATTACATAAGCGGCTGAAATCCCTGTTAAACATATATATTAAATAGAGACTATAAAAGAACAACAGTAAGAAAGACAAGAGATGTCATAGGGGATTCTTGAGCAAGGTAAAAGAATATAAGAGATAAAGTTAAAGAGGAAAGAGAAAAAAAGAGTACGAGAAATGGACCCCTGGAAAAGAAAAACGATAAATTGATGTGTATTTTGTATCAAACAAGAAAAGAAGTTAAAATAACAATTGAATAGTAGAATAGGTGTGTGTAAGTATTAGCGAACTTCAACACCAGTTGAAGTAGCAATGGCCGTAGTAGCCTCCGCTTTTAAAGCGTCAAGAGTAGTCAACGTTGCATCAATTGGTCCCTCTTTGTCCTTTGAAGTTGGGGATGAGGCGTTGCTACCCACAATCTTTTCGATTGTTGGCTTGATGGTGTCGTAGGCTTCGGATGTGAGTTTTTGGGTAGTCTTGGTTACTGCCTCGGCTGTAGTTTTTGTCTCCTTGGCCTCTTCGTTGTACACGTCGGACACGTGAGTTGGGATATCGGAAACCTTTGATGCAACCTTCTGAATACGCTTGTACGTGTCCACCCACAACTGGAGCGCTCTGTGGTACTCGGAGTCAAATTTCTTTTGCACAACGACCGCCTCCTTACCAAGTTCCTCTGTGTATGGAAGTACCAAGTTTAGCACATACTCGTAGTAGTCGTTGGCGAGCTTGATCACTGGGTCAAATACCTTCACAAGTGGCAACAACTGGTCGTAGGCAGCCTTGTAGATTGCCGTTAGCTGGGTGTACACCCTTCTGTACAATGCGCTTGCTTTTTGAACAACGTATTGCCACACTGCCACAAAACTGAAATTCGCAATAAATGGGAGTGTCTTGTCAAACGACACTAACACTGAGTTCAATACAGAGTCTACATAGTTCCAGTACTGCACCACTAACGAGAACGAAGACAGATATGACAAAGTCATCTGTGATGCCTTAGACAATTGAGAATGAGCCCATTTGGCAACTGAGAGATGCAAAACCAACCCCACTGGTTCTGCCACCAATGGGTAACTCAAGATGTGATCTGCTGTCTTAACTTCAATCTTACTAGTTGTCATTGTTTGTATTATTAGAAAAAAAGGATGTTGAGTTGGCGACAGGAAGAAGCAACTGATAGCAAAAATGCCTGTTTCAGCATACATTATCAGCGTTCCGCGATGGTCCGGCTGGCTGCAACGCCCTTTTTATCATGAAATTGGGAAATTGACTTTTTTTTTTAAAAATTTTTTGGCGCTGAGTAAATGTATGTTAAAAAAAAAGAACTCCTATTACATAATCATTTGCGTTATTACGTAACACGCGCGAAGGGGCTAAATTTTCACCATTTTTATTTGGAGAAAAAGTTTTCGCGAACAGGAAAATTTTTTTTCTTCATCCTCAACCTTCTCAGATCAGGTCTCAACGTCACCGAGAAAAAAAAAAGCTGAACTTGAGTACATAAAAATTCAAAGTCGTTGTTAATTTTCAACTTGATATTTAGAGACTAAGAATAATCAACAGATAATAGAATCACAATATGTCAAGCTTAGCTTCTAAGATCTTTTCAAAAAGATACCCAGGTACAACAGACCACCTGCCAAATTTTTCACGTAAACACTTTGATAGAATGCAAAGAAACTCACAACCAGAGTTCCAAAGAACGAATGCACCACAAGTGAGACGTTCTGACAGATTCAGCAAGCCAGAACAGTGGAAGATGCAAGTAGGAGACAAAGTTTTGATCACTAAAGGCCAACACAAAGGCTCCGTTTCAGAAGTGGTGTATCTGCAGCCAGAAACAAACAGGGTGTTTTTACAAGTTCACAGCTCAAGAAAGGTTGTTGTGCCAAAGAATTGGTGGTCACAGGGACAAACATCACATGTTATCGATTACCCAATGGCCTTTAGTCCAAGAGAATTGAAAGTGGTGGCCACCATCGAAGAAGAAAATGGAACCAAGAGACAAATTGCTGCTGACGACGTTGTTTTTAAAGGTGAAGAATGGGACCCTGATTATAAGAAGATGATGCCAATTAGAAGAATAAAATATAACGAACACATTACCATCCCATGGCCAAGACCTGAACCAATCGAAGACTGTCAGTACTCCACACCGGAAGACCTTGCACACGAAAGAACATATTTCCCAACTTCTCTAGCTGGGGATGCCACTACCCCTGAAGATATCATACAATCTCTCAGACACCCATTAATGAAGAGACCTTACAAATGGGATTCTAAGACTTTTACAAAATCTGAAATCAAGAAGCTAAGAGGCCCAGAAATGCCACTTTCAGAGGAAAAGATTGCTGGTTTCGAAGAAAGAAAATCAATTAAGGAGTCATTACCAACAACTCCTTCAAAGGAAACAGTTGAATTGGTCGGTTCAAAGGTTGCAGAATTCTTGAACAATATCGAGAACCCACATTATGCCAAATTCATTCAAAAATTGGATCCTGTTTACGAGGATCCTAGAGATTTATTTAAGGAACAACAACAAAAGCTAAGAGATGCCAGAGTTGCTGAAAACCAAGAAATGAATAAGATCAAAGCCTCTATTCAAGCTAAATACAAAGCAAGGAGACTGAATAAATAAACAAGTTACTCATCTATCATGTTGGCTAAATTTTATTATTTAAAAATTATATATAATATTGTCATGTATATAGATATATATTTTAATATCGAACGAACATTATAAATTTAGTTTTTAGAGCTTTTCATAATCCAGTTTACCTTCCAATTTCTTATTATCATTCATCTTTCTAACAGCCTTTAACAAATCACTTTGAACAATATAGTCCCTATCTTCTCTAATTGCAAAGAAACCTGCTTCTGTAATGACATTTCTGATATCTGCACCATTAAAACCGTCTGACATCTTAACTAATGATTCAAAGTCAATTTCGCCTTGTTTTTGAACTTTTGAGATATGAATCTTGAAAATTTCTAATCGACCACTTTCATTTGGTAATGGGATTTCAATCTTTCTATCTAATCTACCCGGTCTCAATAATGCAGGATCCAAGGTATCAGGTCTATTAGTTGCCATGATAATCTTTGTTTGTCCAAGTGAATCAAACCCATCCATTTGATTTAGTAACTCCATTAACGTTCTTTGAATTTCACGATCTGCAGATGTACCCTCAGAGAATCTACGACCACCAATGGCATCAATTTCATCCATGAAAATAATACATGGCTCATGTTCCTTGGCGTAGCTGAACATTTCTCTGACTAATCTTGCTGATTCTCCAATATACTTATCTACGATACCTGAAGCTGGTGAAAATATGAAATTGGCACCAATGGTAGCTGCCGCTGCCTTTGCTAAAAGTGTCTTACCTGTACCTGGTGGTCCATATAACAAAACACCTTTTGGTTGTTTTATACCAACTCTTTGGAACAATTCTGGATTCTTCAAAGGCAATTCGATTACTTCACGTAATTCACGCACCTGTTCATTCAAACCACCGATTCCGCTGAATGAGATCTCCCCAGGTTCAAAAGTAGTCATACTGTAAACACTTGGATCAACTTCTCTTGGTAAAATTCTCATAATTGTAAGTGTTGTCATATCAAGGGCCACACGCACACCTTTGATAAGTTTATCTCTGTTGAGGGTGGAACGGCATCCCACAATGTATCTTGGTCCACTTGAAGCTTTAACAATGAATCTTTCACTATCTAGCTGTTTCAAAATCTCACCGATAATTTGTCCAATAGACTGAAGTGCCTTGATGTCGTCTTCTGTCTTTTCGAAATCCTTATCAAGGGAGACCAAGCTCTTTCTCATATCCTTTAACTTGGCTTCATAATGCAAGTGATCAACAAGTTTGTTTCTTAAAGCATTTAATGCTTCTTCTCGTTGCGCAACTTCGGGATCAACAGGTTCTGATATAGGCGTAGCCATTTCAACGTCGTTGTCTTGATCGTTGGTGGAAGACGCATTATTCGATGTCTGTGCTCCTGATTCGCCTCCTGTAACTACATTAGAGGTGTCACCAGCCCCGCCATCTTCATTGAAAGCACTTAAAAGTGGATCTTGCTCGTCACTCATCTACAATTGAACGTAGTTTATCACCTTGATGAATGAAAGTGGCAAATATTGAGAAGAGAAAAAGTGTTGAAGTTCATAGTAAGAAAAAAATTTTTTGTGACATCAAGTTAAGAAGAACTCGAAAGCAAATCAGCTTAGAAGGTTGTGAATTGGCTTGAAAGGTAGCCTAAGGCGCATAAAATGGAGTTTAATGCGATAATATTTTGTGGTAAAGGTCATAGACTGGACCCATTGACTACAGACAACGAATTTTCATCGACTAAGGCACTTTTACCAATTGCCAACAGACCGATGGTTGAATACGTTCTGGCATGGTGTGACGAGGCGCCATTTAAATCAATAAATATTGTTTGTGATGTGAAGTCTGAGCGCAGTATTACAGACGCCATCAAACTTTATGAGGGTAAGAGAGACGTAGAGCTAAAAGCTTCATCTCCAATTAAACTAATTCCATTCGACACGGCGTCCACTGGTGCTGCCATTGCCCATCATTTTCCTGCAGAGGTACACACAAACGAAAACTATGTTGTCTTACCGTGTGATTTCATTACAGATGTTCCTCCGCAAGTACTCATTGAGACATACCGTCAGTATAGTGACCAGAATATTGGTATGTCTGTTTTCTACAACAACATTTTTGAGAACATTGATAAGAAGCAACTAAGATCAAATTACACATTATACGCTAATCAAGATGATGACAACAACGTGCTGTTAGACATGTACTCTAAAGACTTTGTCACATTTGACAAATTTCTAAAAATTAGGACTCAGTTGCTTTGGAGGTATCCTTCCACAAACGTGTCGACGAAGCTTTTGGACTCGTTTATCTTTTTTGTAAGCTCCGACTTGCGTAAGGTATCAAATGACGTGCAAATGAATAGATCTGTGACCAAGATTAAGAGAGATCTTGCACGGAGATCGTGGAAACATTCAAAACCGAACTCCACAATCGGGATGTTTGCGTTGCCAGAGAAGGCGCTGTTCATTCGTTGCAATAACCTGGCCATGTACATGGAGGCAAACAGACACATACTGCAGACCAGGGCAAGAACACAGTCGAAGCCAGTGGCACCAAAGGATAAGAACGCCGCAACTGTTGGCAATGACTCGCTCTTGGGTGACAACATCACGCTAGGCGAAAGAACCAGCGTCAAAAAGAGTGTCATTGGCAGCAACTGTGTTATCGGAAAAAAGTGCCGTATTTCCAACTGTGTGCTCCTTGACAGCGTGGTTATTGGCGACGACGTTCAACTCGAAAACTGTATCATTGGCCGCAAGGTTAAGATGGAGTCCAAGTGTAAGTTGGTCAATTGTAATTTAGAGGGCTCTTATGTTGTCGGAACCAACGTCGACATTAAGGGTGAAACGCTCAAGAACATTCATCTCAACTACGAGGACGATGGAATGGAGGATTTATATAACGATACTGATGAAGACGAAAGCGACGAAGAGCACAGCGAAATTGAGGACGATGATGATGAAGTCTACGACGAATACAAAGGCTACGACGAAGACTTCGACGGTGAGGACATCTTTGCACGCTGAGAGTCAGCCATCTCTTCATTGCTATTGTGCTAAGCAATCAAATTTTTTTTCTCTGTATAAAAAACAGCTAACGTCCACTTTCCTTTTCCACCACGCATATTACCCTTTTTCTTTATCTCCAAACTCTCTCTCTCTCTCTCTCTAAATAGATGGTGCGCTTGAACTTATCCTCTTTACTTATCCTCGGAGCATCAGTGGCTCATGCTGCTGATTGTACCACCACGCAATCTGTGACCCAAATCAGCACAGTTCCGGTGTACGCTGGTTACCACACTGGTGAAGTCGAGAACACTGCGACAGCTGCTTATGTGCCAAATCCAACGTTTGGCTTGCAGCCTACATTCAGCTTATATGTTCCAATCGGCGAGTACGACAATGCGATTGGATTCAACGTGGAGATTTCAGACGTGTCTGAGGGCCTCACTATCAACGCGGACTCTTGGAAACTATTCTCCGGTGACGTGAACGACTTTGGTCAGTTGGACTCTTCTGTGTTTTCTGTCGATGGCAATACATTCGAGTTTGTCGGCCTCACTAAGGACCCATTGTTCATGATCACTATTACAGGTGACATTGACGACGCTTCCTACCCTTCATACTCGGCGCAATTTGTTATCTACCTCAATTTGGCCGACTCAGACATTAACCTTGCCAAAAGAGATGTGCTTGCGATTACCGTTAACCCAACAATTGAGAATCCCAATGCCGTTGATACAGCTACCAGTGGTGCTTATAGCACTGCATCTACCGCTAGTGCTTCGGTTATTAACTCATCTGTTACCGGTTCAACTTTTGTTTCGCAAAATTCGCAAGACATCACTGTCACGTTTACCAGCACTCCAACTGTCACTGCTAACAGTGCTTCCACCTCCACCATTACCGTATACAGTACAACTCTTATTACTACTACCAGTTGCTTCGACAAATCTTGTTCCACTACTGTCGTTCCTGCTGTGGTTTCCGAAGTTACTACTATTATCGGTGATTTGACTACCGTTTATACTACTACCTGTCCGTTGTCTAGTGCAGTCGAGGACAATCATACTACGGAAACTACATTTTCCACGATCACTCACACTATCACATCTTGTTCAGATAACAAGTGTTCCACTTATCTTGCTGCCGTTTCAGAGGTCTCAACTGTTGTTGACGATGTCACTACCATTTACACTACAACTTGTCCGTTGTCTGAAGCTCCAGAAGCAACTTCGACAACTGACACTACGGTAGCATTTTCTGAATCGGTAGCAGCCACCAGCACTGAAGCACCAGTCAACACTGCAGTTGCCACCGTTGAGACTTCAATCTCTTCAATTCCTACAGAAAAGGACAGCACATCTACAGCAATTAACACTATTACAATGACCAAAAAAGGAAATTCATCAACAGAAGCTCCGATTGTTACGTCTGCTTCTATTGATTCCTCTGTTAGCGTCAAGACTTCCACTTCCTCTGCAACGGTTACCATTGCTACTGACTTTGCTGTTTTTGATGCTGGTGCTGGTCATCCTACCGTCGACAGTTCCTATATTACTGCGGTTATGGGTGCCATGTTAGTTGTTTTCGGCTTTTAGGGGTGATTTTAGTTAATCAACTCTTGAATTGCGATTGTTAAAAAGATAAATAGATGAGAGAGAGAGAGAGAAAAAGAGAGACCAAAAAAGAGATCTTTCATCATCATTTTATTTTTTTGTTTATTACTTCAGTTGCGGTTAACATAGGTTTTCAATGTTCCACTTACTATCGAAATAGTGTAATAGCAAATATTTTTCCGTTCCACACCTTTTGTTATTATGAATACCATTTGATTGTATGTTTGTTGACTTTTATTTAATCCGTATTTTTTTTAATGTCTTTATAATGTTTTTAGAAAATATTTGTTTTTTATTTCAAATCTATGTAAACTCTAGCACTAAATAGTATTTGGTCATGTATGTATAATTTCTTTAAATTGACAGCTTTTGTCCGACAATGCAGTTATTTTGAAAAGGGCATCTCCCACAAACTTTACTATCTGTGGTGTGTGTAGCTTCTCTCTTTCCCATCCATAAATCTAATCCCTGTTCAATAACCTTGTCAGCATAGTCATCCCTGTAATACCTAACAATTTGCTTGGTGGTATCATCTTGCTGAATAAGAAAATCAATGCACATTGTTTTGGATACGGTTCCTTTCATAATAGACATAGTTTGAGCTAATCTCGCAATCACATGTGCTAATGTTGGACAAATCTTCCAATCTCCAGACAAAGATGCTATTTGGGGTATGTCACTCAGTATTTGAGGCATAGAAAATTTGATACCTCTACGCTCAATAGTTTTGATGTTAGAGTCCAGGTCTCCATAAAAAAGAGTGTGGCCTTTCTTCATTTTCTGGAAGTCATTTGCTAAAAACTTATTACCAGCTGCAAATATTTTGATCAAATCATAGGAAAGGGGTCGTTCTATATCAATGCCTCTCTTAATACATGTTGTTTTCCAACTGTTAAAATTTAATTTGACATCACTAGCTAATATTGAAAGTAGCTTGTTGTAAATGGAAACTTGATCATTCGCAACTTTTATCACATCCTGGGTGATGAAAGATCTATTTCTAGTCTTTAGTTCTCTAATTCCAACATTTATCTCGTCACTCCAAGAACAGTAATTTTCTTTGATGCAAGAGTGCCACTCCTCAAAGTTATTTGTATCTGAAACAACAGAAATATCTTTTTTATAAGCTTCTACTGCACCTAGATTCTTAGATTTCAATTCTAACTGATCAATTATACCACTCAAGGTGATAAAATCACTAAAATTATCATTAAAATTCTCATTTTTCTCCATAACTTTCATACTCCTTGTATTATAGTGACCAATTACCCTAACCTCTCTACAAATTCCTTCCGAAAATAACTTTGTTAGTCTACCAAACAAAATTTGTAAAGAGATTGAAAATCGATTTTCTTCTGTCTGTACTTGTGCAAGATTGTCAACATGAATATATTGATGAGCACTACTAACAATCTCTAAACTAGTCTGACATTGCTTTTTAGATATATTTTTGGCCGCAACACGGGTCTCTCTTTCAGCGTCCTCCACAAAGTCTTCTGTTGTACTAAAATTTTTCAGAGGTATATCATTTAGTTCTGAATGTTTTTGAGCTATTACTTCAAAGTTTTTTAAATGCTCTAAGTTAGCTGAAACTTTCGTAAGCAAACTATGGTTTTTGATTGGACCATCTCTAATATCATCTTCTATTCCATCATCTTTATCAATATTTATTTTATCATCACTATTGGAACTCGCGTTTTTGGGAACGTCTAGTAAACTTTCATCCAAATCAAGTTCGAATGCTAAAGTGTCTGCAGCCTCATCATCAATTAGATCCACTAGTACTTGCTCATGTATCTCCAATTCTTTGAGCCTGTGTTTGGCGGTGCCCATTTTCATATATTTATTTACTTCTGGTGGCATTTTTGAATACAATTGGTACATTCTTTTTAGCTCACAGTACCTTTTATTCATAGAAATACTTGTAACATTAATTCTCTTAGTTTTATGTAAAATTGAAGACTGTGTTATCTCACATTCTCTCTCATATGGCGTTGCACTAATTGACTTTATAAACTCACTAGGCAAGTAAGTATTAGTCGGGTCATTATTTATCAAAAGTGCCAACTCTTTAATATATCTGTCCGAGGAGTCATCGATTTTATTACCATAACTAAATTCTGAAATGGCTTTTAGTACATCGTTTTCAGTGAAGGTGTTCAAAGTGCTGAATTCCGGATTAGTTATCAATGATGGAACGCCTTTCAAGAGTTGTGCATTGACTTCTGCTGATACGTTGGAAAGCCTTCGCAAACTAGAATAAATCTTTATTCGGTTGTAAAATGACATTTAGTCAACCAATCAATATGATTAAGTCTCTTACTGTTTCTAAACACGTCTTACAATAACGAGGTACCGCTTTCCTTATTTCTCTAACGCGTCACTAAAATCTTCTGAAATACAATGCTCAGCACTTTTAACCTTTGGTAAAACATAGTAGTTTTTAAGAAACGCTGACAGATTGCAGTTGACATTACAACAATAACAAAATGGAGTATTTGCTAAAGCAAAATAACTAATTACTATTATCCCAATGAAATTGAATTTGCTGTGAAGTGCATAAAACACTTACCAAATAAATAAAGAAAATCTTGTAATTATTGGGTAGAAAAAGCGTAGACATGATTTAACAGCTCTTGAGAGGATGCATATTAAACTAAAAGTTCATAATACTTAGTTTTTCATAATAAAAGATCCTTTTCGCATCTATTGTTTTGTTTACACTTATTAAAAGTGGTGATTGTAGAAAACAAGATTAACAGACATTAGGGATCATACTTTTTTAGCATATCTGTCTTCTGATTGTATCTTTCCGCTATTTAGCAATAGAATAACTTGCACTGATATATTTAACTTTCTGTAAAGTTTATCAGATTATATGAATTCAAAACAATACTGTTTCTTAAAAAAACCAACATCATGACCACATTAATAGCACTCAAGTCGAGCTTTATGAGCATCAAGCAATTGAACAACTGCAATAAGTTCTGATAAAACAATAAATGTGTTAGGTATTCAGCATGTTGCTGTTTTAATCAAAAACTACTAATATAAATTAGTAACAAGTTGCAATATTGTTTTTGAGCTTGCATTCACTTACTCAACTTTATGAAAATTTTGCTCAACCTCACAATAGTTTAACAAAAATGGTTATCACATGGCGTTTTCCGTTGGCTTGCCACTTTCTTCAGCATGTTATAAGCAGCAAAAAGTCCAATCGCATCTTTATGTGAAAGAAACCATAACGGATCTCTCGACATCGTTCCTTTCCATTTAGAATTTGCTTCAAAGTTTCACTAACAAAAAGGAAACTACTCAACGCCGAAGGAATGATGATCAAACATACTCTAATAATTTATACTCATCAACACTTTTCAAGAAAATTGATAAATGGGCTCAGATTATAAAGGCTCGACAAATATACAATTTATACTTTAATCTTTGCGTTTTTTCAAACCTAAGACGGCTACACACAAAGGAAAATAACAATAGTATCTCAACCTTGTTGAAATAAAAGAAGCTTTTTAAAGAAGCCCTTATCACCATATAAAAAGTTTAAATGAAATTAAATGGCATCCTTAATTGCCCTTAGCTATATTTTATAGTATTGACCATTATTTACTTTGTTGTCCAACAAAAAAAAGCAAGCAATTCTAACTGTATAAACAGTGGTATTTTTGTGACGATTCAAGGGCCTGCTGGATTCGGTGGAGTTTTGTATGTTGAAAACAAGAACTATGAAAAAATTTCAAATAACTTTTCTTCGTATATTATTTATATTAAATAAATATGATTATTGTTAAAAGAAGACCATTTAAATGCACATCATTTGATAAATTGTAGCAGCTAAATCTGTCTAATATTCCAACAATTGTTCAGCTTTTTCTAATGACCTTACGATAATACTTTTAAAAGTGATTCTGAAATCTTTGCACAGTCGCAAAATGATTTCAAATTAAAGATAATCGTAGTAGTTATTAGTTATCAAAAAAAGTGATACACTTATCTGAAACTTGAAGTAGTCATCGTTTCAAATACCAGGTGCAAATGATTTACCTTTTTTTGAACAAATATGAAAGCCAACTTCAATGAAATAAAAAAGTCAATAAAGTTAAGTTAAAAGTCAATATAAAGTTAAGGCAATTACTACCAGCAATCTGGAAAAAGAAGAAACCAGATGAAATAACCAACTTTAAGAAAGAAATATTACAGTTTCTTTAATGAACTGGATTTAAAAAAGGATTTTCAACCGTAACATAATTCTTTTCCTCATTATTTCTGGTATAAGTACTAGTTTCAAAACTTGGTTCAGAATTTTTTTTAATCTTTAGTTTATTATTTCTACCATATGCAACACCAGGATAAAACACTGTCAAAATAATGACTGCTAAGCAAATTAGTAGTCCGTCTAAAGTTAAAACATAAACTTCGTTATTTGCAAGATCGGAGTCCCAACCTTGAGCAAATTCCACAATTCTGTAAATGGATCTGGCAAAAATCAAAATCACAGCAGTACTAACCGCAATGATAAACCATTTCAAAAGTCCTCTTGCTCTAATTTCGGAATACATTGGATCAAAAGCACTGTTATCGTATGCTTTATAAGCATTATATATCTTCCAAATGAACATGTACCACAAAACTTGAAAGATGGCCATGACAACAACTTGAAGAATTAAACCAGCAAGCATGATGTTTGAACCAAGTTCACCATTACCAGATGAAGCAACACCACCACCACCACCTTGCAAAAAAATGCAGCAAACATCTATAACAATGAAAAGATAGGAATACGTTAATGGCTTTAAGACTGAATATTCAACACCGTGGATAGTTACCAACTGAGCCAATATATAATAAATACCCGCCATAAGAAAAGATGGTGCAAATGTAAGGCAACTCATTTGCATAGCATATGCAGTCAAAGTGGTAATGTCTCTAGAAGACCAAGCACGACCAATATAACCCACAATTTCCAAGCCAACACCAACAAACCAGCAAGCTAAAAACCACCATTCACGATATAAAATACCAAAAACAGATTGCATAATCAAAACAATAGAAAAAACAACAACAAAAACTATGTTACCAGCCAAAGAAGGATGATTTCCACCATAGTATTCAGTAACAGAGGTTGGAGAGGCAGCTGCTTGATGAAATGTACTAAGCTGACTAATTAAAGGGCCAACAGTGGTGCTACTAGCAGTTGCTGCAGTAAGTGTTTCAATTATAAGTTCTCTCATATTTGTGATGAAATTCAACTGTATAAAGTTATCAAGAGGTAACTGAAGATTGGCAAGCACTTTTATAGTCTTTTAGACATGTTTATGTGCTGAACTTTTTCTCTTGGAGGCTTTTAGTTTGATTGTATATCAGGGTTGGATGTTTGAACTCAGTCATAAGAGTTTTTAGGGGCTTTAAAAAAGTACAATAGAATTATTATTGTTATCAAATTGTCCATAAACAAGCAGGGGCTTTGCGGGAGACAAGGATGTCACATTCAATGCGAATGGTGTTTCAAGGATCGACTAAGCATTGAACTTCTTAAATTCCCCTATCATTAGTTTTTGAACGAGTGTTGTTAACAAGGGACTACTAGCTAAAACAAGAAATTTTGTTTTAATAGCAAGACAGTGCTGAATATTGCAAGGCTTGGCCGGCAACCGTTGAATCTTTGCGTTAGCGTTTTACTTTTATTGTTGTTTTCAGCCTACATGCAGGTCGGCTTTTTAGGCAATTCGGCAAAGTAAACCTGATAGCGATTTTCGCATCGCCGATACAAAAAATCGTTGGGCAAACCCTTAAGTGCAAGTGCATAAACAATTATTATATTGGGAATTTTTTTAGCTTACTTGAGATGGAAACTGGAAAATTTAACCCTTCACAAAGTTGAATCAGTTACACTAATTGAAAATAATGAAAACTGCAAACTGCTATTGTTCCTGTGTTTAGATATAGACTCTTGAATTGGAAAAAAATTATACTGAGCTTTTATTGTCACTCAACTCAAGAACGAATTTTGGCTCAACAAAATTCTTATACTGTCAGTTTATAAACAGAAGGTATTACTAATCATATTAGTTCTGTAGTTGGTGTTTAACAAATGTGAAAATATTCCTTAAAAAAGACAGTTCCTTGAACCCACTCATTCATGGGTTTGGTGAACATTGCTTCAGCGTTGAAAATTACGCATGCTCATAAACATTTTTATCCTTAAAGTTTCCCTCATGGGGCGGAACATTCAGTTTTTAAGCAGAACAAGTAAATTTACTAATTAGGGGTTTTCATTACATTAAGCTGATTCTACTTATAATGTAAAAGTTTTTAAATATGAAAATCTTTGTATTCCTGTTAGCTAAAAAGATCCAAACTTGTTGTTTACATCTTAGGTTACCTTTTTAAAAGTTTGCTAATTAAATATTCCTTTGTACTGTTGCAGAATAGTTTATAGTCACATAATTGTATTCAACAACTGGAATGTCAACAACCATAGGGTTAAAACACTTTTTTAGGAGGTAGGACTTATTCCAGCAAATGCTACAACCTCAACACTTAGAAATTTTAATAATAAAAGCCCACTTATATTCAGTCTCTATCGTTGCTGACTACCAAACAAATAAAATTAATTCTAATACATTTCGATACTACCCACAAAAACAAGTTAACCAAACGTTCAAGTAATAAAGGAGTATTTTTTGTTACTTTATTCATGTAACGCCCAGAATTCAAATTGTGCAACCGCCAGAGTAATGGCAGACTTATATTGCCGTAATGCAAAAACTTTGATTTGAACATCAAATATATTTATATTAATAATATAATATATTATAATGATATAAATAAAATAAAATTATTAGAATATATAAATAATAATAGAATATTAAATCATTTTAATAGATTATGATATTTTAATAATTGATTAATTGGGTTTATAGTAGCAAAAGGACAATTTTTAATATTAAAAAATAATGACATATGTTTTAAATTAAAAGAAATTTATAATATAAATTTATTTATA
>PPND03000061.1:0-29703 GCA_003708095.3 Saturnispora dispora | reverse complement strand
TGGTATTCCTCCAATAGAATACAAGCTAATCCTAACTTACACTCTATTTATATAATCAATATTTTACTATAAAAGGAACTACTGTTTCCTCTTTATTTAATTATCTTTATATTATTTAAAACAACTAAGATATAGGTTTTTACAGATGTTAGTCATAATCAAAACAAGTGTCACAATTACCCCGAATTTAAACTCATGCAAAGATAATAGCAACAGCGACACCTTGTATTAACACCATCGAAAGCTGTCTGCTTTTGTAAACCGCCATACACAGACTTTAGATACAGAACGTACTACACTGGTGTTACGGTGTATAATTTGATGTCTGCTGACGGTGGATCTCGCAATTGATGGCCTACCTAATAAAAAGCTAGTGACAGACTGCAACTATAGTGATGATACCAGCAGTGTAAGAGCAAACGCTTTAATACAGTCGCATAAATCTTTGCAGTTATGAGAGAATATTCTTCACGTCCAGTCTGGAGTCAAGACGACTCTATCTTTGGCACAGCCAGGAAAGTGGGACGTTTATCACGAAACTTACGCATATAGGTAGGACAAAGTGTGGGTCAATTGCGACTAGCAAGCTGCGCTTGCTAGTCTTTTAGACAATAACCTTTTACTCCATGCGTTATTGAGCTAGTCTTAGTCTGAAGATATAAACGAGAGTTTCATTTAAATGCCAAATAAAACCATACTAAGGATTATGAATTTGGTATTCAGTTAAACAAGCGCATTAGTTAAAACCCGGGCAACCTTAAATTATTACTATTATTGAATCGTTCTATATATTTTTTAAACTATAATGGTTTTATACTTTCATTTATAACACTTTAACAATCCTATCAAATAAAATGTCAACAGATAAACCTTCAAGATCAGTTAACATTAAATCAAACACTCCATTCTTGAGGCCTAATTTCTCGTTAGAATCAATAGAATTTAGCTTTTTATTTTGATTGATAATTCTGGCATTGTTCAACATGTTACCTAGTTGATATTCATTGATATTGATGTCAATATCGTTGTTAGCTAAGGAATCCTCATCGTTCCAAACAAAAGAACTTGTGCTAGATTTAACTATACCAATTTTGGCGTTAATATCAACTACAACCCAGGATTTCCAATTGAAGTTGTATTCGAGACCAATCAATGTTCCATTATAATTTTCACACCCAACACAATTAATTTCACCATCAGTTTGATTTATCTTCCAAACTGTCAATTTTGTGTTGATTTCATTATTTGAGTTGATGTATCTACCAATGATAGCAATTTCATCATTAGTTGCATTGACAATCGAATTTCCGTTACCTATAATTAAACCCCATTTCGTTTCACCTTTTAAAATATCGTAGATAATAGCATGATTTTTTGTGTTCAATAAAAGGTATTTACCATCATTTAAGAACTTGATAAACTTTGGATGATTGTCTTGTAATTCTAGATTCAAATCCAAATTAATTGGGTGAAATGTATTAATATCTAACAAATTGATTTTTGATCCCATGACGATAGAAATTAAACTATTATCATTTGACCAAGAGCATAAAGGAGTTGATTTCAATGGTATATCATTACCAAAAGAGTAAAATTTTCTTAAAGTCCAAACGTTATTGGAATTTGGTCTCCATAACTTGATTTCACCCTTCGAATCCAAAGTAACTAAACTGTCACCGTTGAAATAATCCAAAGGACCAGTTAGAATGCAAGTAATTTTGGATGACTGAATACCATTAGCATTTTCACTACCATTGTCACTATTGAATTGTTCTGTATGACTGACAATAATTTTTGTTTGCAAAGCAAATTCATTATTGATTAGCTTCCAAAACCTTAAAGTTTCGATTTCTTCAGGCTGTCCAACATTTTCTTCAATTTCACCTCTATATTCAACATCAAGTGTGATCATCCATTGGCCGTTTTTAGTAAACTGTAAGAATTTGACGACGGGGTCCCTAATTTTTTGTTCGTTACCAACTTTACCATATTGTTGAACTAAAGGTGCGATTGAAATTATAGAGGAATCTGAGGGTCTCATTAAATTGTAAATTTGAACATAAGAACCAGTTGGAATGTACAGATTATCATTTATTGGGTTGATCTTGAAATAAGACTGTAAACAAAACTGAGAATATTTAAATTTATTGTTTAGTTCATTTGGATTCTTTGAGTGAACTTTTAAATCCTTTTGTAAATTTTTGAATACCTGACCATTATTAACATTTATTAATTCAAGTGGGTTAAATCCGCTTTTCTTTTCTAAAAGTTGACTTGAAAAATCATTGTTACCGTTCAAAAGTCTTGGTGAAGATACATCAAATTTTGAGATTAGATCAGTTGAACCCAAAATGATGAACTGAGACTCACCATCAATGAGAGATAAAGTTAGTCCGTAAAAATTTGGGCATTTTGGATTTAAAGTGATGTCTACGATAGAACCATTGATACGAGGCAAAAACTGTTGCTTCTCATTGACCACGTTCCAAAAAACCAAGACTTTTTCTGAACCGCCAGAGATCAAATATTCATCATCGGAAGTGAATCTCAATGACAATGGTTGGTTGATGTGCCATTTGAGTAGTCTTTGAGATGAGGATTTGTTCGATAAATTGATGAAAAGCAACTGAATAATACCAGAAGAAGAAGCTAACGCCACAAGAGGGGTTTCAAAGTTACTGGAAATCGCACAGCTTGTTATAGGCGTTTTATGAATGTAGTTTATGGAATAGTTATCAAACAAATTCTCCAATGAGTCGTCAATTGAGCAGATAAATAGTTTGTGATCGCTGGTGTCGACAAAGAGCAAATTCTGTTCGTTTGAAGAAATAGAAAAGTGATTGATATTGTTCCAGGATGCCAGAATAGCGTGTGCGTTGGTGTTCAAGTCTATGGAAACCAGCGAGTAGGATGATGATGAGCAGCTCAAGTCCGTACTTTTCTTTGATGCTGATTTGACAAGAAAGTTGAGTTTGTTTTCATTGACCAGACTTAAGATCTTAACAAAGGACATGTGCTTTTTGTTTGAGGATGCATATATTGATGTCAAGTCAACAGATTTGACGATTGGGTTAGCATTCGAACTTCTCCAGTTGATTATGTGCAAATGGTTCTTTTTATCCAAAACATAAGCGATATCAGGGTCTGTGTCGCTCAATTTGCAATCAACAAAACACGAGGCCTCTGCTATGTGGTAAGAGTTGATCTGAAGCTTTGACACCAATGAAAAGATAGCCAGTCTAGAGTGGAAAAATATGAGTGCATATTGGCCGTCTGCAGTCCATCTGGATAGTTGCGGCAACAAACGTCCACCATTATTCAATTCTAACAGTCCCATACTTATACCAGAAATGAAGCTACTTGTATATACCCGTGTACAAGCCAACTATTAGTAGAAGAAGTTCTATAGTTGTAAGTAGTATAGTATAAAAATTTTCAAAAATTTTCAAAAATTTTTTTTCTTTAATATCAGTGTATTTGTTAAGCTTTTCTTTAGTAGTTGATAAAGCAGAGCCATGATCATCCCAGTTAGATGCTTTTCATGCGGTAAGGTTGTTGGAGACAAGTGGGAAACTTACTTGAAATACCTTGAGGAGGACCAGCTACCAGAAGGAGAGGCGCTTGACAAGCTCAAGTTGAACAGATACTGCTGCCGGAGAATGGTACTTACACACGTTGATTTGATCGAAAAGTTCCTTCGTTACAATCCACTTGAAAAGAAGGCCGGAATTGAGGATTAAATCATATGTTTTTAGTGTTACATTAGTAGTTTAAGTACTTTATACTTTTATATATCATAATGAAAAAAATTATTAGAGAGAAGATAACTTTTACCTTAATAAACGATAGATATCGTCTGATCTACAGCACAGACGACCAGTAGAAAGTACCATGACAGTTGACACGTTCAAAGAGTTTAAGGACTACGATTTTGGCCAGTCAAAAGCCTACAAATCGACATTAAACCAAGTTTTGGAGCAATACTTGGTAGTCTTGTCAGAGAAAGAACTTGCAATCAAAGAGGACATCTCAAGGGGAATTCTAGACACAAGTAAGATTCCGGCTACAGACAGAGCACAGCTAGAGCTACAGACCAAGAGCTTTGTGTTTTGCCAGGAAACAGAAAACATACTGGAGTTGGCATCGTACCAAGAATGGGTTGCACTCGGGTGTCCTGAGGAGGAGAGCTCGAGATCCTATGACGAGGTAGTGGATATGATTGTCAATAACAAACCGGTTCCTGGTGTCAGAGATATCCCAGATACTGTGTTGGACCCTAAAGATTCTTCCAAACACACATTGGAGTCTAGAAAGAAACCATGGGAATAAGTTTATAGTGCTCTAATGTTACAAAATATTTTACATACTTTTCGTTGTCTTCTTAATTATCATCATCATCATCTTCTTCTTCCTCTTCTTCGTCTGCAATTGGTATACTGTAGTCTTCCTTCTCGCTTTCATCTTCTGAAACTGTGATTCCTAAAGCAATTTCAGAATTG
This sequence comes from Saturnispora dispora, assembly GCA_003708095.3. Classification (NCBI taxonomy): domain Eukaryota; kingdom Fungi; phylum Ascomycota; class Pichiomycetes; order Pichiales; family Pichiaceae; genus Saturnispora; species Saturnispora dispora. Next base: position 25,204 of record PPND03000061.1, on the reverse strand, counting down.
AAATTGGCGAAATCCACGAGATCATCTTCTGCACTGTCTGAAATCAAGCCATCTGTTGCTGTTTCCGTTTTTAAATCTTGGGGAATGTCAAAGGAACCATTATTATTTTGGGCATTAAAATTACTGCTTTGGTTATCCACCAGGATTTCTCCAACTTCATCTACGATAACTTCACTATTTTGGTCATCTGAAGATCCTTGGCTATATTGATTATCTGTCACTTCTTGGCTGTTTCTGCTATTGATATGTTGATTATCGGAAAATTCGTTTGCTTTTTCATTTTTAGGAAACCCATTTGACTTGTTATGACTTGGAGTGGTGATTAGGTCATTATTTACTTCATGTAGTATAGTTTGACCATTGTCAAAGTAATCACCTGTTTGTTCACTTTGGTTATCATCCTGTTCATCACTTTGTTCGTCAAATTCTTCAGTATGCTCACTCTCTTCTTCACTCTCTTCTTCAGCTACATTCAATCCTACGTTAAACTTCCTCCTCTTTTTGGAACCATACAAAACAACTTCCAAGTCTTTAACGCTTTCCAAGTCGAACAATTTGATACTCAAATCGAGTAAAGCAGACTGAGAACAATCGTTTAATAAGTCGTTATCGTTGAAGAGACTAACTTGCTGCATTAGAAACTCGACATCGCTAAAGCCAATAGATTTATAGCCACCGCTAAGTTCTCTAATTGAATCCAAGGTGAGTAGCTCCTTATCAATAAAAGTCCTGGTAACTTCATTCAAGAAATTGATGGTTTCACTCGAACTAGTGTCCCATTGCAGACTACTATCTAAATTGGCCACCAATTTCTTCAGCATTAAAAGACTAAACTTCTGCTGTTGCTTTGGCGTTCGGAGAGTATTGTTTATCGAAGACTTTCTCCTTTTTGTGATAAACTCATCATGCTGTTCAATTATTGAATAATCGCCTTCTTGTTGGTCTTCATACGGTATGTTGAAATCGGGTATTTCATCAACCTGAAATTCATTCAATTCATTCAAATCAAACGAATTCTGTGAGCTATTTTCTTCTTCTCCTTCATCATCATCATCATCGTTCAAGACCGCTTCGGGAATGGCAATGTTTGACGTATTTGGTAAGGAGGATATAGAAAGCCGTGTTCTTTTGTTTGTATCAAACGACACATCACGTGAATCAACGTTACTTGACCCACTTAACCTGAATCCCGATAGATTCTTTGTTGTAAAGCTGTCAATTTTGTATTGTTTTGACATTTTGTATATCGTATCCATTGATTCATCTAACAAATTGTCATCTACATCTGCCTCTATTTCTTCCAGCTCCTCCGCATTGTCGTTCTCTACGACCACCTCTTGTCTCAAATTCAACAGCACTCCTAGTGCCTTTAGGTCCTCTAAGGGATCATAACATCTCTTCTGTTTGTTTCTGGTAGGCGTTAAGAGCACTCGATTTCTCACAGGCGTTGTGGCATTTTGTAGGACACTTAAAGTCAATGCCGACGTTGGCCTCTGCGGTGTCGATGGGCCTGTAGACATTCAGTTTCTCTAAACGTAAAGATAATAACAATGATAGGAGGCTTACGTAAGATCTTATAGATCAAAAAATTTTTCACGGGCTGCCTTTAGATATACAGGAAAAATTTTAACGTATAGTTGATTGTACTGAAAATTTACCAGATTATAGCTGTGTATTCGTTAGGGAACTGTATATAGGTAAGAAACACAGGATGTCGTCGAAGGAATTGAAGAGAGAAAGGATTGAGAGTGAAAAGAAGGAGAAAACGACGCTTGCTAAGCAAACTCCTGAGTATATCTGTGAAAAGATAGCCATCAAAATAAGAGAATTGAACCCTAATTTGTCGCCGTTGGAATTGAGTGAGTTATACATAAAGAAGGAAAATATTCAGTCAAGTGAAGAGTTTTTGGAGGAACACAAGTTAGATAATTTAGAGCAGTTTGTCAAATTTTACATGAAAGATCTTATACCATCGATCAAAGAGCACAAGAAGCTGAGAAATAGAATCAAGAAAATGGAAACCAAGCTCAAGTGGGACAAAAAGAGTGGCAAGTTTAAGCCAGGTAACGAGCAAATGTATGAGGTGAAGATACCAGAGAGAAAGTTTGTGATGATCTTTTCACCTTCGGCATTGAGAGCGTGCGATACACACAGAGCCACAAGGGACCTAGAAGGTGGGTCGTTGAAGCTCATTCATAAGAACAGGGTTGAGCAGGACATCAAGCTGCTCAAGACAACGTGGTCAAGAATTTTGTGTGCTACGCCAGGCAGACTTGATTTGCTTTTGAGGGTGCCACAAGACTCGATCAAGGCAGAGGAAATTCACTCTGTTGTCATTGACATGTTCATGGACGACAAGTTGCGTAATTTGTTTGACTATGAAGAGACGTATTCAATTCTGCAAACGCTACTTAAGGCGAACCCTGATCTAAACATATTTTTATACTAATTGTGAAGAGCGGTTTTATAGATATGACAATACAGTTGCGTTTAGTTTATTTACCTCAGTCAGGGCCAGTTTTAGGATCAGATGAAGATCTATATTGTGACTTAATTTTTGCATTTACCAGTTATATTATTGCCCCATCGTACAGTTTACTAGTTAGAAGGTTGACAGTTTGTACACTACGAAGTGGTTTATCTATCACAATTGCTGGCGCCCATCCATATCAGGTTGGCAAATACCTGTCATTGGGTTGAAGCGTTGCTATTAATTGTCAACCACAACTGCGAACTGCTACTTGCCAGTAACGAAAGGCTTAATACGTATTCATCCTGTCTCTTTTTTTTCAATCTAATAAGGTATTTCTTGGTGCTGATATAATATTATAATAATAAATAAGTAAATAAAGCTAATTCAGTCCTTCTTAGCTGCTGCATTGTTCCATTTGTTCACTGTCTCAACACTGTATGCCAACTTTGGATTGATTGTGTCTCTCTCTGCCTGTGCATACGCTGCGTAGAGCACTGCGAAGAATCCCGCAAACGCAATGATACCGTTAACATGGTGGTTCTTAGGTGTGTGGAACCAGCCACCTGATGGTGGCGTAACCCATTTTGGTACGAACTGTGGGTGTGACATCTTGCTAACTATCAATTATCGCAATTGCTCTTCAATCCATTGGTTTAACTAAGGAGGCCTTTTTTTTTCCTACAGTGAGGGGATAGATGCGCACAGGACGCACAATGCCCCCTCAAGCACACTTGTGCCAGACTTGCGCTCAGCACGCTCAGCAAACACGTTTCTTCAATCTGAAGATTGTCATATGCTGCTATTGGTATCCAGTGGTGAGCTGGTGATTGTAATAGCAGGCCATAAGTAAACTGGTCGGTGGTGCAACAAAAAAAAGTTTGTACCAATATATCAATATTCTGCTCTAGCGTTTTAAAAGGTTGCGTAGTTCGAAAGTGCTCCACGTCAACCCAAAAGCCAGTTTGTAAGCAATCAACAAAGACCTCATCAGTCACTGTATTTAACGAACTCTTTATAAACCAGGTATTAAATGAGCATAGGAAAATGGAGCACAAGTATCAAAAATACCGTGCAGCAGAATGTTGTCACAGGTGTCCATTAACAATGAATCAAGCTGAGCCCTACTACACAACCCCACAACAATTTCATTTCCAGAGGTCAACTTTGACTTCTTTTTATAATAACTAATGTATTCTTTGGCATGGTAAAAACAACCGTGCTAGTAAAAAGATTCCTCTTAGTGGAAATCTCATTGATTTTACGTCTCCGTCAACTTTTCAATTCCCACTCTTTGTTTGTTGCCCGCTGAGCACTGTTGCCATCCTTCCCCTCGTCAATTTCCCAATTTGGCAAAACTGCTCAGCAGAGCACCGGCACCACGCAGAGGGGTCTGTGCTAGCAGTGCACATATTTGCTCAGCACGGCATTGGGGGCACGGAGCGGGCGCGGCGCGACTTGTGCTCAAAGTTTTCCTTTCTTCAAAATTTTTTTTTTTTTCCATCTCGTTTTTTCAGCTTAGAGTGAGAAATGAGAAAAGTGAGATCTTTTCCAACTTAAGAGGGTATAGAGAGAAAAAGGTAAAAAAGCTGTGATAATAGTAATGCTACGTCAACAAATAAGAAGGATTACTACACTGAAGAACACAGAGTCGGTGGTGGTGAACAGGAAATTCAAGTTCTCGTTTGAAGCATCAAAAAATCAGATTATTGCAGATTCACAGTTGCAATACAACGACCTACACAACTATGCAGAATACAAAAGAACCAATGTTGGCAAGGGGATCACAGAAACAGAGGCCAAACTGATTCCATCGGTGATTGCACTTCATTCAAGATTGCAGCTGACTAACAAAATCAGCTACAGCTCCATTGTCAATTGTCTCAATTGTGATTCACAGTCTAAACAGCCAAACAACACACAGTTATCAATATTCGGGGCAAACTTCTTGTCATACTACGTCACAGAACATTTGATTTCATCGTACCCAAGGTTGCCGCTGTCGATCATCAGATCTGCAACCGATGCCTTCATTGGAGATCTTGCTCTTTACGACTTGGCCAAAAACCAGTGGGGTATAGAGGCAGATAACGAATCCAATTTAGACCGCTACCTCAATGGCGAGCCACAGCTGTTCCAGTTCGGTAAGCTCAAGTTCCCAAACAACGTCTCGAGCCCTGAATCAGGCATCTCCAAAATATCAAATGTGGGTCTCTCAAAATACACTGCCTTTGCCAACTTCTCAAGGTCAATGGTCGCTACGGTCTTTGCTCACGATGGTGAACAAGCAGCTAAACAATTCATCCATGATCATATCCTTTCAAGAAAGATCGACTTATCAAAGATGTTCGATTTTAAAGAGCCTGCCAAGCTACTCAATATTTTACTAAAGTCTCAAAATTTAAACCCTCCTTCGATCAAATTGTTATCTGAAACTGGTAGAAACTCAAACTCTCCAATATTTGTTGTCGGTTGTTACTCAGGCGACAACCTACTTTCCACTGCTGAAGGTTCTTCCTTAAAAGAGGCCAGGGTTAGATCTTGTGTCAAAGCTCTTATGGCTTGGTATCTCTATAAACCACTCGATTCCTCTGCTCCTTCTGATCAATCTTTTACCGGAGTTCACGTCGACGCTGGGGAAAAGTTCTTCTAAAGTTGCTTTTAATGCCTTCTATTCCCAATTGTATATGTATATTACTATATATATCCTCCTTTTGTACATAGATTTTTTAAATCAAGTGAATACATAAAAACAAATTCAAAGCCTTTGATTATCCCATTAATTTTTATAAATAAAGATTACATACCTTTTTAATAAAGTCGAGATCTAAATCTTTGAACAAAATCTCGTCAACTAGATCATACCCATTACTATCTTTCTCTCCTTTAACATGGATTTGGTACAATTGCCCATAAATGATCATGCTTTTCATTCTAATGCTATTATTTCTATGCTTAATGCCTTTATTTAAAAACTTTTGAATCAAGAATACATCCTCTCCATCAAACAAGCCATCTTGAATAAGTCCAAATATTTTATCCAAAACCAATTCATGATATTGCACATATTCAGATGGAAATTTGTTAACTAATAACGTAACATTAATTTCACACTTATTGAGCATTTCTTGTAAAAGGAAATAGCCCATCTCACTCCATCTTTCCTTGATTTTCATTAGTTCAATTATTTTTTCTCCCGACCATTCATTCATCCATTTTTTAAGAAGAGCTAAAATAACTGCTTCTTGATTCACTTCTCTCAGTCTTTCAATAAGCTCTTCTTCTTTTAAAAACATCAGGCCTTCATAATCTTTCCCACCGAGTTCAATCTCCCTAATCCAATTATCAAAAAGTAAACTACTACTATTTTCTTCAACAATTTCACTGCTACTTTGATTGAGATCAAGCGTTTCTAGATTTGGCGTCGAATCACTTTTACTTTCTTCTTCCTCTTCTTCTGGCTCTTCCATTTCCTCCTCCATTTTTTTGCCTGTATGGTCGTGAGCATCCTTCTCTGTTACTCCCATTGGATCATCTTGCTCATCAATAGAATCAAACACTTCTCTAGCATTAAACTCATTTTCTTGCTCGACTTCTTCTACATCATTTTCCCACGCTTGGGCTGTCAATGGGATAATTTTTGTAAAATCTTCATGAGTTTCCTGTTGATGTTGTGCAATTAGTTCTTTCAAATCCTCTGCTTTTGGTATAACCTTTGTCATATGTTCTAAATTATTAGCATCATATTCGTCTTCACTGTTATTCAAGCTCTTTAGTTGAGGCTGAATATCAAAATTCTCATTCTGTTCTTTTCTAATTCCTAGAATATTCTTGATCACCATTTGAGACTTTTCCTCAAAAGTAGATAAAACTCTTAAAAACTCAATTTCCCAGTTTTTATAACAGATGTCAATGATTTCATTATACAATGGTTTAACATTGGGCTCAATAACCGTGTCACATCTGAAAAGACTTTCAAATATACTACTTATCATGTATATTTTCAATTTGTCCTTTCTAAAAATAAGTAAGTCTCTCAACACAAACAAAGTAACATTCAATAATATTTGTTTATGTTTATTAAATTGAATCGATAATTTTAAATCATCAATTTTTGAAGTATCACAGCATTTTCCAATTATTGAACTTATTCCCAAACTAACATCTTCAATTCTTAAGAAACTTATTATGAGATCCATTTCATCTCGTCCCGGTGATCCACCTTCCACAAAATGGATGCAGTAAGCTCTGATTATATTCTCAGTTGTCAAATAACTTGAAATTAGTTTGAACCATTTTTCATTTTCGAACATTTTCCAAAAAATTGTGGGGTTATTACAGCTCAAATTATTCAAGGCAGATTGGAATTTATATGAAAGCTGCTCACCTTCATTGTTATCACTTAGTTTTAATAATTTTGAAAAACCAATTTCTTGCTCTTCGCTTGAGTTTGATGTAATTTGTTCAAAGATATAGTTCTGCTTTTTCAGTCTCTCCGTAAAATCCTCATAATCTTCTTTTGGTTTACCTAAACTTTGTGATCTTTGCTGTTGTTGAATTTGTTGCTGAGTCTTATTAGGTTTCTTATGATCCGTCAAATCGGCCGTCCCTAGCGAGATGCTTCTCTTATTACTTTCTCTTAATATTTCCTTTTCAATTGGATCTGAACTCAATAGTTTTTCTTTTTGGTGTTTAAAAGCTTCAATCTGCGTTTGTCTTCTTTTCTCATTTTTTAGCTCTTTTATTGATTGCCTTGGCTGTAACTTCATTTTTGATTTATCAAGTGCTTTCAAACTATTCAAATCTAGTTTCTCTTTTATCCTTTCAGCAGCGTTGGGCACTAGCTCGTGTAGGAACCAAAATGATTTCCTCATTGATTCTCTAACAGGTGGCTGTGAGTCCGAAACACCCTTTATCATTAGTGGCTCCATTAGCTCTAAAATCCTGTCGAATAATTCGTCTGACCCATAATAACGAATCAACAACAAATGTATCCAATGGCCAATGTAAACCTTTGGCTGGACGTTTTTCTCTTGCATTGTCAGTATCAAATAATTGAAGAGTTTTGGTGTCAAATTACAATTCAACAATAGTCCAATGACACCGGCATTCGAGTTCTGATTTTGAATAGCTTTTCTGCTAGCGCAAAGCTTCACTAAAGTGCTGAACAAGACCTCAACTGTACTGGAATCTAAGTATTGCCCCAAACAAACACCTATTTCTTTACAAAGTTGACATGCATTATTTGACAACGTTGTCCTTAGTGAAAGTAGGCCCTTAACGATACACTCCCTAATTTGCCTTATTAGTTCTACTAGTGGCTCAGCTAGCATGCTGTTATTCTCAACATATTTTAACATACACCGCAATTTAATTATCCAATCCTGCCTAGCTTTCCAGTTGAGTTCAGTTTCCTTTCCATTAAAAGAAGGTAATATTTTTTCTTCCAGATCTTCTAACGAATTGTAATCAATTGCCAAAGGTTCAATAGAATCATCAGAAATCCAAAATGGAGTTTTATTGAGAAGTGAGTTTAAATGATGGTCAACATTTTCTTCGTCCATCATTGATATATCATTGTGTTCTTGTCTTTCATGAGCTTCTTCAAAATTTTGATATCCTTCAACAAGTTCGAGACCTCCAACTTGGCTTAGTAAGCTGACAGCAATTGGCTCTTTAACTGAATATTCTTTTAACAAAGTTATCAAATCCAATTTGGCACTTTTGGAATTTGGATTCGCCTTTAGAAAAAAAAAAGCAAGAACATCAAATGCTTTCGTGGACACAAAATGGTTGCTGTCATTTAATAATTCAACAGTAGATCCAATGTAGCTTTTGAATGAAAAAGCTGTATTTTCTTGTAACAAGTCTTTCAAAATATCTAATATATCAGCACGAATTTTCGACTCGTTGCTTTGGAAGCCTTTTTGGTATATAATTTCAATAAAATGATTATCATTGTTTGTGATACAACTCCAGAAGGTTTTAATTGATTTCTTTGTGGTTTGAGCTACTGCGTTTCTTGAATCCAGTAACCTTTCTAACAGAAAAGGCACGAGTAAATTCGAGAAGTTAGCCAGCTGTGATGGATCTTGCATACTGATTCTGGTTACCAGATGGCATAGGGTCGTAAATCCAGTTATTTGTAGCGCTGTAGACTGTCTATATGCTTCTTTCAACCCCAATATGTAAGATGGTACCTCTTTCAAATCAACTAGATATCTCTTGATATGCGTCTTTAAATCAGTCAAAACTTGCAACGAACGAACTGCATCACCCTCTGCTATTACTGCCTCAAACTCCTCTCCCGAGATCATTGCTGGCTCTCTTACTGTTACGACGTTTTGAAGAAAATCACTGTTATAAACCAGAATTTTGCTTTCTTACGCGTCTCATTATCTTTCTCTTGCAAGAGCTCAGCTTAGTAGTTATCATTACTGAACTTGTTTGTTTTGAAACATTATAAAATCTATGAACACATCTGTAGCACTGTCGACAAGAGGATTGTTACTTGTTTAGAGGATTTAATGGTTTGAAGCGAGTTCATTTGTTCAGTGGTCAATTTTCAAGGAGAAATCAACAATCCCTACACCTTGGTGAATAGACGAAGTGGAGTAAATGTCAACGTGGTTGCAAAGGAAACCTGCCAAATTCTCGAGAGTAAGACCACCACTACACTCTAGCAAAATATTGTCGCCGAATTTTGATTTCAGTGTCTCAGCGGTAGCTATAAGTTCATCGCCTTTAAAGTTATCCAACATCACAATGTCAGCACCGGCTTCAATGGCCTCGACGGCCTCTTCGTAGCTCTGCACTTCCACTTCTACCTTGATGGAAAACCCACCGACTTTTTTCGCATTCTTCACAGCTTGCGTGATGCTACCAGTGGCCCAAATATGATTGTCCTTTAGCATGATCATGCTTGAAAGATCATATCTATGTGGGTCAGCACCACCAACAAGCATAGCGTACTTTTCCATAGCTCTCAAACCCGGCGTGGTTTTCCTGGTACCTGCAATGATCCCCTCATAACCGGTAGACCTGGCAGCATCAACTGTGATCTTGGTCTTGGTAGCAATACCGGCCATTCTAGCCATTATATTGAGAACTAGTCTTTCGGCTTGCAGAACGTCCTTAGCTGGCCCCTCTACAGAAGCAATTTTGATCTTGTTATCTTCAACTTCGCTTGGCTTCAAATATTCACCATCGTGATGCTCCCATGTGGCTTTCAAACCAAACATGTTTAAGATTTCCTTTGCAAATGCCACCCCACAAACGACACCATCAGATTTCATCCATAAAGTGGCCTTCTTGACGTCTTTGCCAACCACAAATCCACCATAATCAAAGCTAGGAATATCCTCGGTTACAAAACTAGCCAATTGCGTTTTCCAGTTGCCACAAGCAGGTAATAAATCACTGTAATCCATCTTTTAATGAGAGTTTTCTCGTTTGAGTACCAATTACGAAGATCATCATTCCATCTTTTTCTCACGGTTATTATATCTATGAAAAATATTGAATTTTTTTAATGAAATTTTTTTTCTAATCTCTGGTGTAAAAGACATCATCTCTGATTCAACTAGCTGTAGGGTACCATGGCCCCAATGATTACATTTTCAGGACATGAAAACTTGTCTTTACGCTTAGTTATGGCAACTTTGCAAGGTGTGTCAATCAAAATCACAAACATTCATCCAGATGAACTAAATCCTGGCCTTCAACCTCACGAAGTCTCACTTTTGAGACTACTAGAGTCTGTCACCAATGGTTCTGCTATTGAAATCTCATATACTGGTACAACGTTGATTTATAGACCAGGTCTCATTATCGGTGGATCCTTCAATCATAAATGTCCTGACAATACCTCCATCTCATATTTTTTACTTCCTATGCTCTTACTAGGCCCATTTTCAAAGAATAAGTTTTCAATCATATTTAAAGGTCTTACTTCAAAGAAAGGTGAGCCAGGGTTGGATTTCATTAAGTGGTCTTACTTACCTTTGCTAGATAAATTCGGTATTAAAGATATTGAACTTCACACATTAAAACGTGGTTGTCCTCCACTAGGTGGTGGTGAGGTTCACTTGATTGTCAACTCTCGTATCCCTCAACCTGTTACAGTGCATGTTATGGACATTCCAAAGGTTTCCACTATCAGAGGTGTTGCGTGGTGTGCTCGTGTTTCTCCTTCCGTTGTAAATCGTTTGGTCGATGCTGCAAGAAGTGTTCTCAGGCCTACAGGTTGCGATGTTAATATTACAACTGATGTGTGGAGGGGTGAAAACTCAGGTCAGTCTCCTGGTTTTGGTTTGACACTGTTTTCTGAATCGAAGAAGATCCCGCTCCGGTATGTTGTTGATGATGTTGGTGAGGCTGGTGATACTCCTGAAGATATTGCAACCAAAGTTGCTTATGAGTTATTAGAAGCTATTGAAAATAGTGGAGCTGTTTCAAGGGAACAGTTAGAAGCTACTTTCATTCTCATGACAATTGGTAAGGAGGATATTGGACGATTCATTATTAACAAAAGTCAATTAGACCCTCAATTAGTTGTACTTTTAAGAGATATCAAATCAATTTTTGGAACTGAATTCTTCCTGCAAGATGATGAAGAATATGATAATTGTTTAATCGCTACTTGTAAGGGTATTGGATTCACCAATGCATCGAAAAAAATTGCATAGCTATACAAATAGAACTTTTAAAGAGAAAACTCAGTTTATTCTACCCTTTATAGATAATTAAATTATAATCAAGGTAACTCTGCTAATACATCTAACAATCTTTGAATACTATCGTTATTTTTATCAGAAAGCGTGAAACGCTCTTTAAACCAATCTGAAAGCACTTTGCTCATCATATTCTTTGTCGTTTGGAAAAGTTTATATTCTACTATAAACGTTTCCTTGACAATGAGAATTTCACTTAAAAGTTTATTAAGTGTTTGTAAATCTTCATTCAATCCTAAAACTAATTTATCAGCGTGTGATGGCTTGAAATCCAATCGAGATTTTAGCTGGACAAATCGCTCGATTGATTTATTGACGTTGTTAATAAGTAACTGAATATCTCTTTCTGATTCAATTCGAAATAGATTCATCCTTTCAATTAAATAATGAAACGATGTTAGGTAATCCTGTACTGATTTCCATGTTTCAAGAACTGATGTTGTCAATTCTATCATTTCATCAGTTTTGTTCTTTTTAGCAGAGTGAAAAAACGATTGTATCTGCTTGAACGATTGATTTATCAAGCCTAATTTTTGTTCCTCTTCAACGGTTCCACCAATTGAGTTCATTCCATACACTCCTACATTAAATTTAGACATGTCGCCTAATAAACTTGAGAATTTTAGCTGGTCAATAACCAATGCCAATTCTCGCTTTTCGATCCTTTCAATCAACATAAACATTTTTGACCAAAGCCCTGCAACTTCTGTTAGGCTCTGATTGATAACATTGATATTGGTTACAAACCCCATTTCGTTCTTTTCTAGAGGATTTTGTCTCCATATTGACTTAATGTTCTTTAAAACAGTTTCATTTGATGCCTTTCGTTGCTCCCAATGTTCATAATTTTCGGTTTCTTCGTCAGGCTCTTCTTCCTCATTGGGAATCTCCAGACCTCTGAGGACAACATCCAAATTTATTTTAAATTGCTGCGGTAGAGGTTCAAGTTTCATACCCTCAAACTCACTGTCCCAACTTATCTTGGCAAACTTACGCCAATTGGAGAAATCGTCAGGAACACTGAGAAACATGAGGACCAGATTTTCCTTGCTCAAGACAGGATGCTTACACAATTGCTGAAGAAACCTCTGTAAACCACGTCTCCTTCTCTGTAAAAATAAGGTATCATTATTTGATGTCCCAAACCTCTTTGGTGGCAATTGAGGAATTATTCTATAACTGTACTTCTTAACTAGGAACTCTGAAAGCCATGCAAAGTCACTATACCGCCTCACTACCTTTGACTCGCCATGAGTGACTTGATAATTTGTATGTTTGAACAATAGACCTTCTTTCTGTGGAATTTCCTTGACCTGAATCAACGAAGGAGTGGCGAATTCCACTGTTTCATTTTCCTCTGCTCTTATGTATTCCACCTCAGAGATTTCCTCTGTTTCGTTCTCCGCCCAGGGATCAAAATCCATATTTGATTGATTGATAAGTCACTGAATTACGATTGAGAAAACTAAATAAATTTAACCATGTAAAAATCTATTTTCATTAGGTGAAAGTAATTGGCTTTTCTTTAGTGATGAACGCTTTCCAAACACACTTGGCAGCCTTGGCAGCTTCTATCTCTGGCTATGAGCCGCAACAGTCAGCTGCAACCGCATTGGTAGCTGATTCAGACCAGATTAATATCGATATCCACAACTTAAACGAAAGATTAGATTCCTTGCAAAACAATACTTTACAAACGTCTTCTTTGTCTTCCAAGCTTTCTGATACTATGGAGAAAATTCTAATGGAGCTAGGTGATGCAAAACACGAGTTGGATACACTTCCTTCAAAAAAGGGGGCACTTAATGACGATTTATCGGCTGAAAACACGACACAAGTACTAGCATACGCTTTGAAGCTAGCTAAATTTACGAAGTTACCAAAGTCTCTCAATGGTTTGGTTCATCCTAATAATTTCATATGGCCTGCAGATGATACTCTAAGAAGAGGTGGTCTTGCAATGATGAATACTGTAGGTGATCGAGTCGTAGCTTTGGAAAATGGAGAGTCATTAGAATCGTTAAATGCCACTAAAAATAAACAGACAGATACACAAAATGATGCCAAAATGGACATAGTTGTTGAAGGTGACGATGAGTTTCTCCCAGAAAGACGAAATTCATTTGCCAAAAGCGTTATCAAACCTAAAAGTGATCCGTCAACGGCTTTACTCGGTTTGGATTTAATGGATTCTGATGATGATGATGATGATGATGATGATTAATGTATAATATAAGTATTCAATTAAATGAAAACTTAACAGGACAACGATAGCATATTATAAAACAAACAGAAGCTATTTTTGCTTAGCAACAGTCAAATAACTATTAAGATCGTTTTCAAATGCGGATAAAGCAGCCTTAAGTCTAGTTACTTCCTCTTGTGTAACTTGGTTAGTATCTTTACCCTTCAAACTCTGTTCCTTCCATTCATCCATATCTTTTCTCAATTTGTCAAAGCTTTCTTCCAATACATTGAAATCAGGAACTGTGGTTTTCAACTCTTCTTGATTATCATAGTCTGGAATTGCGTTTGATGTGCTGTTTTTACGAACAACATCAATCAAGTCGGTGGTTGAGTTGAATTGGTCTCTCAACTTAGCTAGTTGAAGAGTGATATCAGATTGCTCAACAGCAACTTGTGGAGTCTTCGATTCAATTGGCAGTAAATGGTATTGTTTCAAAAATGATGAGACAGGTTTACTAAATGGGCCGCTAAAAATCAACAAGATAACACCGCAAGAGATGTGAACCCAGAAGTAGCATGACCGCCAAACGTCCATTGAAGGTTTTAGCCTCAACAAAATAAATGGCTGAATGGCGTAACCAAAGGCTAATTGAGTGACAAACCAACAAACAATGTCGTAGAGTCTCTTATAAGGGGAAACATTGGTGCCATCTTTGGAGATGAAAATTGGGCGAAAGTTTCTTCTAAAGATCTTGCCCACAGTTTGAAGGAATGCACCAATTAAGAACGTCATATAGTAACCAGGTAAAGTACCGTGCCAAAAAGCTGAAGTAAAGAAAGTCAAAAGTGTTGGGATTAAGCCTGTCTTAAGCTTACCCGTTTTTTTATCTCTGGTACAGGTTCTCAGATACACACAATTTTTCAACCATTTATTGGTATTCATATTCCAGGCTTCTAGACAATCATGAACATTTTGACCGAGTTCAAATCCTAGAGGATCAATATTTTGAACCCTATTCCAGTATAGTTTTTCTTTGACAGGATCGTAACCATTGTAGCCCAACCCAGCAGTAATACAGGCCGCTTCACTGATGAGCCAAACACCATAATATTTCAATCTCTCGACAAATCCTAAAACCCACATGAAAATCAGCTTGTAACCAAAAGAGGTATGATATCTAAAATCTTCAGAAATGATATATTTACTGGAAATTTTTGGAGCCAAATAGAACATGAGACCAATCCAGGCAAACCCTTGAACAACTTTAGCAAGAGCAATACGACCAGACTTTGGAATTTTTCTCTTTCTTTTCTTCCCTGGCTTTTTAGAATCAGGGACATCGTCAAATAAGTCTGTTAAAATAAACTTTTCATAATCTGAATAATCAAATGAAGGACCTGTGACCAAAGAAGCGTAAAAGAAAACGTATCCAAGATATGGAATTAAATTAGGGTGGTAAAGAACAACTCTACTTTTTTGATAAGTGGACAATTCCTTATCAAATCTTTGTCTATCCTTAGCGTACAGTTGACCGTCCCAATAGGACCATGCAAAGGCAGATAATTTCATAACTAGGACCATTTGGGCTCCAGTTATATCAATTTCAACATCCTGAACATCCAGCCGACTAAATTGTGTTTTGATATGATTGACAGCCAAAAATAACAATAAACCAATCAGGTTAACCCATGGCATGAACCTTGATTTATAATACTTAGTCAAGAGATAAGTAAATAAGGCATTGAAAAGCAACACAAAAAAGCCTGTGTAGATCTCTAGAATGAAGAAGATGTAAATAGCTGAAACCACAATAATGTAGAGGTTCTTTAAGGCAAAATTCGCATCAGGTAAACGTTTGAAAATAGCAGAAAAGGGGAACGACAAGAGCAAGCATGTGAGAATCTTGCTACTGGCGACATCCAATCCGCCATAGTCACATAAGGTGTTCACTATATAGATGAAGGGATTGCACATACCTCGCACTATTTAGAACTTTAGAAAGAAGCAGCTGCAAAGACTGGGAACATTGATATTTTACAGTGAGTATTCATTTTTTGTTTCGTATCTTAATAGTGTCACTTTTATTTAATTGAATTTGATTACAGCATGTTAGTGGCTCCTGTAAAGCTTATAGCGAAGTCTCCGTTTTCGGTTACTAGAAGACACATTTTCAACTTGTCGAAGCTGAAGTCAACGATACAACAGGCCAAAGATGTGGATTTTTCACAGAAATACACTATCCATAAAAAATTCCAGCATTCACAAGATCTTGTCTATGCATTGATCTCTCGTGTTGATCTCTATCATGAGTTCATACCATATTGCACCTCATCTTTTACTAGAGAGACATGTGCAGAGACAAATGAACCCAGTGTTGCTGGATTGAGAGTGGGGTTCCAGTCTTTCGATGAAGAGTTCACATGTCAGCTCCAGTGTGTGAAACCAGAATTAGTCAAGGCTTCGTCGATTTCACATTCACTGTTCCATTATCTTGAAACGAAATGGACAATAAAAAAAATCAATGACAGTCACTGTGAAGCCATTTTGGATTTGAAATATGAATTTAAAAGTGAGCTGTATAACACTGTAAGTAGGCTATTTGCTTCTAAAGTTGCAAGCTTAATGACAAAAGGTTTTGAAAGGAGGGCAGCCGAAGTTTCAGGGTCTAATGGTTTGTTGGCTTCATATGGATTGAAAGAGCGCATCTAAATAACTAGATAAACTAGGGCATGTAATTTTCAGTTGGTACGAAGTATCCGATATTTATATCAGTAAAGCCAAGAAACGAAAAGATATATCTTATTTGGCCAATGTGTGTGTGTGTGTGTGATTGTAATGCAATTTCGTTGAGTGTGCATATGTGCAGATAGCTTCACCATCATTATAAACACTATTGGGTATAACATGGGCATATGATTTTAGAACAGAATAGATTCATAGGCTCGATTGCCACTGATAAAATAATGAAGGAGAAATTTGCTATAAAGGATAGTGATATATGACTAAGCAAAGAGTACCCACCAGTTTGCTCATAAGCTTGAAACCTGCTGGCCCTTTTGTTCTATAGTTGATGTCAGTTACAAACAATCATGATAAACATGTATAAACCACGAACTAGCACATTGAATTTCCGGAAGATCTGGTAGATGATGTGAATTTGACAGTGTACCCTTCCTGGCGAACCACAATGGCAACTTTGCTCCCGCACACTGACTCCCTTCAAGATACTGCAGGAAACGGCGTGCCTTCGTATTTTTCTTAAGAGAAGTCCTGCGGAGCAGTAAATTGCCAAGTCACTTTGTATGCGAAATGTCGCACTATGTGATTTTTTCTTAAAGGACGCCTAAGAAGCGAGGCTTACCAAATCTAACACGATGTACCGGATTGAGAATGGAGAGAAGGTTCACTTCCAGGGTTTCCGTCTGTACGTCACGAAACTTGCAGCAAGGGACAACAGACTTCCTTAATATGCGCTACCAAACACTGCAATAGTAGCATGCAATGCAGATTGCGGTCCAAGCGTTTAGAGCTGTTACTATGTCTCTACATGACAATAGCTATTCCTCTCTTGCAGCTTTGGCCATTGTTCAACTACAATGTAATGACAAAAGTAACAGTTTATACCAGACTGAAATGAGAGTAGCTGTATGAGGCTTGCTTATTGGGTCGGCAAAAAATATACAATAGGGAGAATGTATTGCATCATTCCTTGATGTAAATAAAGAAAAAGAGTAAGTGCCTCACAAAGATAATGCTCAAAATTTCAGCGATGCAATAATAAACATATAGGCTGTTAATTTATATCCAAGTTTCAACTAGAGGCAAAAGCGGAGAGGCGGTAAATTAGTTGCCCCAATGAGTGAATAAAAAGATACTAACGTTAGTCTTTGTTGTGGTGGATACAAATTGCGATCTTTCGATCACTTTATAATATGAACGTTCCTAATTTCCACTATTACCCATCACAGAGCACATTTTTGCCAATGCCCATAGCTACCGATTTTGCTTGATTACACTGTTGCATCTGCGGGAATACCTCAATGATGAAAGTTGACAGTGCTGCGCTCGGCTTCAGACTTCTTGGCGTTAAAATAAGCGAGAACGGATTTCGTTGTACAAATGAAAGTCAAGAATGCGGTGACACTTGCCTTTTTGGTAAATAATAAACTTCTAATGCTGTCATACTAGTTAATACTTACTGAATACTGTGAATACCTCATAGTAGCTGTTATTGTCATGTTGGCGACATTCCATGCTTTGCAACGTAATAATTTCCGCATTGTCAGTCACTGTGACTACAAAATCTAAATATTTTCAAGTTAGGCTAACCAATCAGTTACTAGATGACGTGTTGCTATTGCGAACTTCTCCTATAGCATCTACTATTCACCCACCAAAGGAGCTACATGTTTATTGTTTGTCTATATTTAGGCGGGAAAAAGTGATAAATTGAGGTGCGCCGTATCTATACATTTACTATTTAGGTAATATATCACATACGCACTTTTGCCAGAAAAAGAATCTATTTTAAATACGAGAAACGGTCAAGTGCATCTGATATCTGTAACTTTACAACACAATAAGTACTCACCTCGTGTAATGTTTGCTGGAATAGGAGCCGCACACAAATGTTTTAAATATTTTAGTCAAGAATTTGTAAAAATCTCGTGCTATTGCTATCTGCATCCGTTGACGAACAATCAACTAGAGGCTCGCATAGGCAACCTATTTTTAACACTTTTCAAGAATAAAAGTCGCTTTATTCCAAGCAGAGATCTTTGTTCTGGCATAAAACGGATTTGGCTTGCTACATATATATGACACGATTTCTTTGTCTCAATGATAAATTAAATGCCATTACTTTGGATACGTGGATAAAGAAAAAAGAAAATGAATATCGACAACCAGGAATTTCTTACTGAAAACTTGCTTGATGGCATTAAAAGCTTCTGGGAAGACGCAGAATCTGAACTTGAAATCACAGTTAAAAATTTAGATCTCGACGGGTTTGTACAACTCACTAATGAAGAATTCCCAAATTTTGACGACTTAGATCAAAACGACGAAAGCCGGTTTGCATGCTCTCCAGTCATTTCAGAAGACAAGAGTTCATCATTGCCAATAAGTTTAGAGACCAACTTCCTGAATTTCGAAAGTATATCTCCAATCGAATTTGTTTTCAGTGATGATACTGAAACTTTGACAAACGATTTGATTGATGATCTTTTCATTAACGACCAAAAGGAGCCTTTTGGCTCATCCTACGAGAAGCGCAAAAGCAATAACTCTAGTGACAAAGGTAAACCAGATTTACATTTGCTCAAAAATTCAACATCTTTTGCTGCTAATGGGAGGATCAGAAAGCCTTTAAAGTTCAAGTCCTTAACAAGAACTGTGGACAGAAATAAGAAGGTGAGGTTCCTTATTGATTCCTACATGAAAGCAAGAATAGATCGGTATCTTTATCAGATGAAGCAAACCGGACATTATGAAATTGAGATTGCTAAACAAGAAGAAGCAGCCAAAACCTTGAAAGGCAATGTTGAACTTCTTGATAGGTCTCTTTACGAAACAATGCTTATTTTATTTTTATTACCTAACGATATCAGCATCAAAGATTTTGAATGTTTGCAACAAGTTGACGGCTGGACATACATGACAAATAACTTGCAAATCTCCAAAAGATTGCCACTGAGATTGTGCAATCAAAAAGCCAACTTTTATGAACCTTTTGTTAAAAGATTCAAGTTTGAAGGTGAAGGGACTATTAGAGAGGCGCTCTGCCCTTACTGTAAGGTCGATTTCAGTGAATTGGATAAGTGCTTTTATGACACTAAAGGATCCAATTATATGCATCATGTTGCCAAGAATCATGGCGTTTGGAACATTGGTTATGAAATGCCGCCCCCCGTTGTTGTTAAACACAACAATAAACACAAAGCCATATGCTCCATTTGTCACGTGCATCCCGAGCTTAATAGGGTCAATTTTCATAATTTAGATGGGGAAGAGCAGCTGGAGAATCAAGTAATTGCATACTACAGACACTGCTTCAAAATGCATAATATGACAAAAAAAGGCCGAAGTAGCGAACAAAAAGCAGCTGATGCACAGTGGTTTATTGTAGATTCGCAGCTGCAAAAACTGCTTTATGAACAACCATGACATTTACGACATTGTACGTTATGAAAAGGAACGCTCATCACCTTTGTATTTTTATGTATCATTTTTTATGTCTTTTTGAAAATAGTAATACGATTAACAGCTTATTAGTCTGTAGTGACTTGCACTATTTTCATTTTATCATTAGCGATAAACAAATGCTTTCAAAAATCTCTTTTGCTGTAGGGTTGGAAAACATAAACTGCTCTTGTACAGTGATAGTGAGTGTAATTTACATGACTTTTTTTGTTTTCAGTTAGTAATAACAGTTAATGCTCAAACTAGCAAATTGAAATTACATAACTTTCAAGGAACTAGGTGAGCATCTCTATTGAACTGCTTTGTGCACTGAGTTTTAGTATATTATTAATATTTGATATAAACATATATCTGCTTTAATTTTGAGCAGACTATTTATTAGCTTTATTTTTGATAAGACTTACAAGAGTCCATCTTCGAAGGAGAGAACAATTAGTGATTTCTTCATACGTTGTCGATTATTTTGGTTATCTCATAACTGAGCAAATTTTAAGCAGGGTAACAGTTGGCTAAATTGAAAGCTTGAGATAACCTTCCCAAATTAAGCGTTGATTCAACAGACAATACTGTGGACATAAATAAAGAAGTTTCTGATCTTGTTTTAAGTCAAAGGAATTTTCAGTCAACACATTTTTTTCAAATAGAATGCTTTGTACTATTATGATGACTTTTTTGGCACAAAAAATTGAGATGTAATTTGAAGTACCTCCATAACTTTTGCTTGGTAACTTATTTTCATGATCTACTTGTCCTGTGATTTTACTGTATCCAACAAGTTTTGTGATTGGAAGAATCAAATAAGAAGCAAAAAAACCTGAATGAAATCAAAACAAGCTTATACCAGAGTTATTCAAAATAATTCAGAAAATCCTCTCTTGAATAATGCTTTTGTGCATTATTAGTCACTATGTAACCAAACCTTTTTTTTTGTGCTCTTTGTTTGGTAATATAATTAGCATATCAATTGCAATAGTCAGTATGCGTGTTGATCCCTTGATGACTTCATAATCCTTCCTTCTCTTATCAATCTTTTTTTTATCATCAAAACAAGCCCTCATCACGCAATCTTACCAGACTTAGTTTTGTTACTATGACCTGTCAAAAGTCAGTCTTTTTCAACTTGCATATGATACTAAACAATAGCGAGTTGAAAGTGGACCATTTAAGTTTATCATTAAAATTTAAAAAATATTGCACTTCGATGTCTTATTAAGGTATCAATCCATCTCTCCTGCATTATCATTATATATGCTTCTAAGCAATAGGGTATTTTCATTAGCGAGACAGATTTAAAAAGCCTTAGTAGAATCTTCTGAACTTGACTTGGACTCAAGCATTAATCTACTGATACCATGCTCATCAGTTTTATGCTCGCGATCCCACTCTTCTAGCTCATCGAGTTTGACTTTGATGATTGTATTTCCGATTTCACCATTTTCGAGTCTATATGCTACCTCACGGTACACAAAATTACCCATCTTTGGTAAGGCAAATCTCCAAATCGCATAGTAAGCGGCACAAAGCAAAAGTAACCCAATTGTCACCAGAGGATAAGTAGCATAGAAAAATGTGACATCACTACCAATTAAAGTATTCTTAGGAGGGACAAATGCGATAGCAATGACCATCAACATGAATAAAAATAAGATGATAATAAAAGGTAATGGAAGATAATGACCTTTATTTCCCAACCCTCTTAGTCTACGCTCTCTTCTTATTTTTAGTAAACCAACAACCAAGAAGGCCGTAAAGATATATGTTGAGTATGTACCCATATCAGCAATGAAATTGTATGCGGAACCAGCAGGAGGAGCCACAATCATAATGAAGTTAACAAGCCAGGTGATAAAAATAGGACCAAGTGGAGTACCAAGCGGATAAGTTGAAGTCCAAAATTTGTTGAATGGCAATACACCTTGTCTACCACATTCTCTCAACGCTCTACTATGCGATAGAATTGCAGTAATTAGATGACCTAAAGCTGATAATGCAACCATAGCAGATAATGCACTTGTAGCACGTTCGTTACCAAACACTTTCTGGAAGAAAAGTGCTGCAACAGAAATACCTGAATCCATAATTTCTTGTGGTGATGCTGCAGCATAGTAACCGGTGATAATCAAAATGTAAATAATGAAAATTGCAAACAATGAGAGAGGAACATATCTACCAAACGTCTTCAAAAGATTTTTCGTATTTTCTTCCTCAGATTTGTTTTCACTACGAGTGTGTTCAGCAACAACACCAAAAGCATAACTATAGCCTTGATATGAGAATGCAACCTTAATGATAGAGTTGGCAATGTTATTACCATTGGTAGTAGTACCTTCCCAAACGTTCCGGAAACTTTGATGTGGATCAGCAACTCTAGTACCACCTGCAAGAACAACCCAACCAACGACAATCATGAAAAATAGGAAAATAACTTTAATAAAACCAAGCAAATTTTGCAAACGTAAAGACCATTTGGTGCTAACTGCAACACATCCACAAGAAAAGGTTAAAGCGCCAATAGCAATTCCACGATAGTGCCATGTACTATTTTCAGCTTCAGCCGCCTTCAAAATATATTGACCAAAGGCAAAGGCGCTACTTGTTGCGTATGAAAGAACAACAGATGTAGCGGCATACATTGTAGGGACTAAATATTTTGGTACAGTGTATGCTTGCTCAAGATATGCAACATCACCACCATTCCTTTTTGGAAAATATCCAGCAAATTCAATATAAATGTAAACGTTGAAAAGTGGAAGCAAAAAACATGCTATCCAAAGAACGTAGGTAGACCCAATGGACCCCATCGATTTCAAAATCGAAGCTGGAGTTGCAAAAATACCCGTTCCAACGACACCTTGTAGAATAAGAACTATAACACTCAGCGGTCCAACTGAATAACCCAAAGGATTTACTTTTTCTGATGGTGTAGTTCCTTCATTATGATATTCATTTTCAGATTCTACCGAAGAAACGTAATGAATTTCGGTCACTTCCTGTTTTGGTGAAGCAGAGGACTTGAAATAATCTCTGATTCTTTGAGACATGACTGAATGTTAAAGAACAGAATTCAAGGGTGCAGTGAAAACGAAGTGAAGACCTTCATTATTTAAACTCCTCAACTACAACTCTTATATCTTACTCATATGTCGCAATTCTCCTTAAAATTACGCAATCCTGAAAGATTTCAAAAAGAATGGCGTTTAAGAATTTTCTTTCAAGCCAAAGGGTATAACTATTGTAGGTGGGCTACCAAATTTGGCAATGGAACATTTACAATTTTGCTACAGTAAATTCAAGAATAAGGACAAATTGCCTACAAATTAAGCCAAAAAAAACCCAGATTGAAAGACGATAATGCATTAGAGATATTATGCATGCCATTTACATACTTAATTCAGACTGGCCACGTAGACTGTGATCAACAAGAGTGTTGCTATCAAGATTTTGACAGAATGTTGCATTGTGAACGGCATTGCACATAAAAATTTTTAAAGCCGTCTAGTTCGGCAATTTAGAACATTCGATTGAAATATCGTAACATTCTTCTCTTGTGGAATTAGTTTCACAAATGACGCCAAGTCATGTGTTTATAAAGCGAAACGATACTTTGAATCTTCCCACGAAGAAATACAGACATTAGTGATAATCAGTAAGATCAGGTTGGTATTCGAGTTATCACACAATAGAATTTGTGGTGTCAAAGTTTCAGCCTGTCAGAAGACCTATCCAACTTGGCAACATTGGCAGAATACAATAGAAAAACTGTGGTTAACAATAAACTCTATTGCTCACTGCACGTCCACATTGGGAGTTGCCTCATGTTAATATAAATTTTATATGTTTAAGAATGAAGGAAAGGCCAAGACCATGACAGAGAATTTGGTTGGTAGCGGTTTGTGCACATTTAAAGAAATGGTAAATTCAATTGTCTATATGTAGCAAAGTATGGTTTGATTGTAAGCCACATATGTCAAAGAGCTATTGTGCGAAAGTTTCGTCAAAAACATAGGTTTTTTTCTCGTGTTTATTCTCGTGGAATTTTACCACGTGACAGTGGCCCAACTAACTTGCTTTTTGTTCTCCTGTCGGAACTCCAACACGTGTGGATGTGCTTCCTTCTCCCCCCATCTAAAGAGGAACAATGAAGCAAGTTATCGTGTAGTTTAAAGTGTTCGATAAAGTGTACAATATCTTTAGATGATGGTGCTTCGTCTTGAGTGTGGCATAGATCGTTGCAAAGTAAGCATCTCTATGATAACCGGGGATAATTTCAGGCTGTAGTTTAGTATTGACCACGACCTGAGTAAAGGTTTGTTCTTCCAGATTGTACATCGGTTCTGAGATTCCGGGAGTTTGTAGATAGCATCTGCAGCAGAATTTTGATCTCATAAAAGATAAGTGACAGCAAAATCGAAATCTTAAATAAATTATAATCAACGAGCTAACCTACCGGTATGAACGTTGATTTGACGTAAGTATGCCAGCGAGTGGTAATCTGTGCATTTATTAAAGCGGCGATACATCAAATAAGACCTAAATTTCTTGAAAGCAGCAATCACAACATTGAATTCCTTTTCACGTACCGGGTAAGTTAATTCAGCACCATTCAACTTCATAGACCCCAATAAATTAACACTTAGTACTTTCCCTCTGAATCCAATTGTTCTAATATAAAGAATAAGCAGTACTGACTGGCATCAGTGGATAATTTATATTTATGGCCCTCTTCAAATCGAGAACTAACCAAAAGTGGTGCTGATGACATCTTTTCTTGAAGAGTTGAAAAGCGTCATCCTGTTTTTCTCACCATTGTTCTTTGGTTGGCAAACTCTTGTAGTGGGCGTACTGCCACCGCACAATGATCAATAAATCGTTGAAAAAATCCTGTCAAATCTAAGAATCTCTGCCCATCTTTGTATGTTTTAAGTGTTGGCCAGTTGACAACTGTGTCTACCTTACTAGGATCTGTATTAATACCACCATTGCCCACAACAAATCCTAAAAATGAAATCTGCTTCATGAAAAATGCACATTTCTTTCTTTTGGCAATTAAATGGTGCTTTGCCAAAAGATCCAAAACTAGTTTTATATCGATAGCATGTTGCACAATTGTCTTGGAATATATGACATAATCGTCAAGGTATACCATAACACAGCGATTTAATAACGGTTCAAACACAAAATTCATAAAGCCTTGAAACGTAGCTGGGGCATTGGTCAACCCAAACGGCATGACCATCCATTCAAAGTGGCCATATGGGGTTGAAAACGCGGTCTTGTGGCGGTCTTCGGCTTCTAATCGTATTTGATAATAGCCGGACATCAAATCTAACTTAGAAAATACTTTGGCTGAACTAACTCGGTCCAAGATATCATCGATTAGCGGAAGTGGGAACCGATCTTTAATCGTAGCTTCATTCAATAACCTGAAGTCGACACATAGTCTAAGTGTACCATCCTTCTTTTTCACAAATAAAACAGGTGAATTAAAAGGAGATTGGCTCTTCTTAAGAAAGCCTTTCTTCATTAGTGCAGCTACTTGAGTGGTAAGCTCCTTCTGCTCAGCGTGTGATAACCTATATTGGTGACGGGCAATAGTTTTCTTTTCGTCGATTA